>MU689170.1:0-10943 GCA_026770625.1 Nicotiana glauca | reverse complement strand
GGGGGGGGGGGGGAGTTTTTGGAGCTCCAAACTTGTAATGAAGGCAAGGTGCATGCCTTTTATATGCACAAAATAAAGCTTTATCAGATTTTCAATTTTCTTTTTTAGTCCTTATTTATTTTCAGCTTTAGTCCCTTATTTTTTAACTTTTTATCCAAGTAACTACCACTGGTATTACCAAAATTATACTTTTACCCATATCTAGAAGGTTCTAAGAAACTCTAGTATGACCTATAACCTTCATGTATAATTCCAATTACCGACATACCCCTAAATATTTCCTGAATTTACTAAACTACCTAATTAAGGTAACAAAACCCACTAATCAAATCAAACCAGACCAAACAGAATTAAACAAAATCCAAATCATGACTTAAGCTAAAAGAAAAGATTAGTAAGAATGCTTCCTACTAAACCAAATCAGAAAGGAAGACAATGATAACCAAAATATTAACCTAAATCCTATTCTTAATTAAACAGATTGAGATGAATCAAGAGAACCTAAGGAATTCTAATCTACTAATAATCAAGCTAAAATAAAAATAAAATTAATTACAGTCTAGGTAAACAAACAATCAAACACAAAATTAGGATCCAAAATTGACAGAAATTAAATCAAATCTTAAACTAGAAATTAACGAGTATAATCACAGAAGCAAAAGAAAAGAATTAAACAAAGAAAAAAGGGAAACCAAAACTCACTGGCCTGACTCGAAACTCTGCCGCCCCTCGATTTAAAATTCGGACGATTCCAGTGATATTCGAACGCCATTGATAGTGGATTCATCATGAGGAAGGTGAAGTGACAGTGTGGTGTTAATTTAGGAAGATTTGGAGAATCTAGGGTTTTTTGCCGGAAAATTTGATTCAAAATTTGAGACGTTCCGGGCAGATTCGAGGCAAATTAGTCAGGGATTTGGATAGGAGAAGGGGAGAGGGACCTAGGGTGTTAATTTGGGAGAGTTTGGATGAGATGGTGTCTTGGCCGGAGAATTTAGATTTAAGATTTGAAGGCCTGGGATAGGATTCTAGGGAAATGGATGGTGGATTCGGATAGAGGAGGAAGAGGGGAATCAGGGGTGTAATTTTGGTGGCGTTTGGAGGTGGGCCGCCGCCGTGGACGATTTCCGGCGGCGCGTGCGGTGGTGTTACAGAGTCTGTGGATAGGGTTAGTTTGAGACAATGAAACGGAGGTGGGGGGGGGGGTGTTCCGACCATTATATGTTTCTTAACCCTAGCTTCCTGGCCGTTTGATCAAGTAACATCGATGACCAGGATCAACATTTGACGAAACGGGGTCGTTTGGCTCGTCCAGTGACCGGATCGGGTGGGGAATTAGGTTTGGGCTGGGTCCGGTTGGGAAAGGTGGTGTGGGCTAGGACAAAATTAAACAACATGCCCAATTTGATGTCTTATTAAGGCAGCCCTTTTTTTTAAATGTTATCTTTTACATCTTTTTCTTATTTTCATTTTGTATTTTGTATTTTTTATATTTTTTTTGATTTTATAACAAATGCAAAAAATTAAAATAAAGACTTAATATATTTTCAAAGTGAAGCTAATTAATTCCTAAAATTTTTTAAAATATATTTCACGACAAATTCAACAATTAACAATTAAAAATGCAAAAGTGGACTATTTTTGTTATTTTCTTCATATTTTGTTCTAAAAACAACTTAACCACTAATTAATCTTACAACATGAAATTAGATCCTAAATATAAATGTCAAGCGTGTTTTTATATTTTTCATATGAATTAAAATGCACAAATGAAATGCAGACAAATAACAGAAAATAATACAAAATTCACAAACGTGTAAAATAATGAAAGAAAAATCATTTTGTTTGAATTTTTGGGGATAATTCACTTAGGGCAAAAATCACGTATTCACAGACATGACTAAATGTCAAGTCACATTAGCCACTTAATACACAAATAGTATACGTTCCAAGGTCATGAGGACTTGTACGATTTTCCAACACTTATTATAATATAGCATCAAGGGAGGAATAAACCTCTTTTCGGAAAATTTAGAAATTGATTGGATTGGAGGGAGAGGGATGAATCGGAGCGACAAAAGGCTGAATCTAAGTGGATCATGGCAGCAAGGCCACTCTGCAACTTACAATACCCCGTCACATATTTATGTCATCTGCAAAGGATTCTACCCGCCGCTCGATGGAAATTGTACGTCAAGACGGCCACCGCGACTCTTCCGCAGTGATGACTTAGCTAATGACACGTGCCCTTGGGGCCTAAGGCCTCTACTACGGGTCGGCAAGAGGACGATAGGCGCATGCGTCGCTTCTAGCCCGAATTTTGACTTAGAGGCATTCAGTCATAATCCAGTGCACGGTAACTTCGCGCCACTGGCTTTTCAACTAAGCGCGATGACTAATTGTACGAATCAACGATTCTTCTCGTACTAGGTTGAATTACTATACTGTCATCAGTAGGGTAAAACTAATCTATCTTACAATGGTCTAAACCCAACTCACATTCCTTATTGGTGGATGCACAATCCAACACTTGGTAAATTCTACTTCACAATGATAGGAAGAGCCGACATTGAAGGATCAAAAAGCAACGTCGCTATGAATGCGTGGTTGACACAAGCCAGTTATCCTTGTTGTAACTTTTCTGACACCTCTAGCTTAAAATTTCGAAGGTCTAAAGGATAGTTAGGCCATGATTTCATGGTTTGTATTCATACTGGAAATCAGAATCAAATGAGCTTTTACCCTTCTGTTCCATAACAGATTTCTTTTCTCGTTAAGCTCATCTTAGGACACCTATGTTATCTTTTAACAGATGTGCCGCCCCAGCCAAAGTTCCCACCTAACATTGTCTTCCACCCGAATCGGCCTGCAAGCAAGCCTTGGGTCCAAAAAGAGGGGCAGTGCCCTGCTTCCGATTCATAGAATAAGTAAAATAACGTTAAAAGTAGTGGTATTTCACTTTCGCCTTTCGGATCCCACTTATACTACACCTCTCAAGTCAATTCACAAAGTCAGACTAGAGTCAAGCTCAACAGAGTCTTCATTCCCCGCTGATTCTACCAAGCCCATTCCCTTGACCGTAGTTTCCCTATATAGTAGACAGGGACAGTGGGAATCTCATTAATCCCTTCATGCGCATCACTAATTAGATGACGAGGCATTTTTCTACCTTAAGAGAGTTAGTTACTCCCGCGCTTGGTTGAATTTCTTCAATTTGACATTTAGAGCACTGGGCAGAAATCACATTACATAAACATCCACAGAGACCATCATAATTCTTTATTTTTAATTAAACAGTTGGATTCCCCTTGTCCGTACTAATTCTGAGTTGGCAGTTTGACGCCCGGGGAAGGCCACCAAAGGAACCGTTCCCAGTCCGTCCCTCGTTCGGCATGCTGTGATCTGCTCTTGCCGTGGAAGTAGCTCGAATAGTTCACCAACAGCCGATAGGTTTGGAATTGGGACTCCCATGCTAAGCCCTTAGAGCAAATCATTTTCCCGAAGTTACAAATCCATTTTGCCTACATCCCTTGCCTACATTGTACCATCGACCAGATGTTGTTCAACTTGGAGACCTGATGTGGTTATGAGTACGACCGAGTGTGGACGGCACTCGGTCCTCCGAATTTTCAAGGGCCTTCGGGGGCACACCGGACACAACGCGACGTGTGGTACTTTTCTAGCCGCTGGACCCTACCTCCAACTAAGTCATTTACAGGGTGGGTAGGCGGTTAAACAGAAAAGATGACTGTTTCCGAGGCCCTCACCAGCGTCTTCGAACTTCCTAACGTTGCCATCAACCACTACGTCCCAGTTTAGGAATTTTAGGCGGAATAGCCTGGGAGACACTTGTACTTGTTCCGGTTTGTCATCCTGGTCCCTACACTCTATAAACTTTTATCTAGACACTTAAACTTAATCAAAATAAGACTTTTAAACCCTTCTGATCGTTGACCGAGCTTGTGTGGCATTGATATGGCTGAAGTGGACAAAATGAGTGATTTACATGCACATTAGGTGCGTGAGCGGATG
Source organism: Nicotiana glauca (assembly GCA_026770625.1). NCBI lineage: Eukaryota > Viridiplantae > Streptophyta > Magnoliopsida > Solanales > Solanaceae > Nicotiana > Nicotiana glauca. The sequence goes on along the minus strand of MU689170.1, from coordinate 6,911 downwards.
ATTTTTCTTTATTAAAAAAGTAAAAATTAATAGTAAATATATATAAAAAATATTGGTAGACTCTCCCTTCATTCTGCCCCCCTCCTCTTCTTCTTCAGCCCCTTCCCCCTTAGTTCTGCCCCCTCTTCTTCTTCAGTCCCTTCCCCCTTCGTCCTCTTCTCCCCGTCTTCTTATTTAGATGCCCTACCTTACCTTTTTTCTTCATCTTTATTCATCCCTTCTTTCATTAGATTTTCTCCTTGGTGTGTATTTCTTCTTCCATCATGTCTATTTAACCCAAAAAATAGTTTTCAAGGTCAAAGCAATAATTTATATGACTGGCCACAAGCTACCGATTCAATATGAAAGATATCAAATTTTGTTAATACAACATGATAGAGAAGTGGGAAATGAATTCAATAATAGATAATATAATAAAAATAAAGTAGAGAAGAACGAATTCTTATTGAATGATCCTTGATAGGATAATGAGCCGAACAGAGCTTGAAGGGCCGAATTTTGGCTAACTTGAGAGCAATATGCTATAAATTACAATGTATAGAATTGTAGAGAAGAAAATTAGATTCCCCTGATGGTGGTAAAAGTATGTCTATTTATAGGGCTAAATCTAAGTAACCATTCTCCTTGAATTATGGGTCCATTATGAGCATTTACTCAATCCATCCATTACTTTTGGAAGACTTGTAAAAGTTACATAAATGCTGGAATTCCCTAACTGATGAGTTAATTCCATGACCGATGAGTTAATACCATGACTGATGAGTTAATTTTGTAACTAATGAGTCAATCCCGTGCCCTTTGAGTCAATCTCGTGCCTGTTGAGTCAATCTCGTGCCTGTTGAGTCAATCTTATAATTGATTGCCTTGTTCTGACCATTACAATCATTTATTGTATTTATTGTACGTTACATAATTTATTTGTAACTGGTGGTATAATTATGGTAAATCCCATATAATCTGGCATTAATTGATTCCTTCCTCATTTGTAATTATGAGATATTCTGCCGCACCTGATCTGGGCTATTTCATGATGATCAATTCCGAGGCTAACAGGCACGATATATTCGGTCCCGATGGTGTTTCACATATCATCTTTACCTGTCATTTTTCACTTTTCTTCAAACTTTGCTCACATGTGTCTCCATTTAGTAGAACCACATGGCGAGTCTAATTTTCACCAATACAGATAGTCTCCCCACTTTTCGTTCCTTACTATGATGTGACCGGGAAGTGGAAGATTTTATCTTTTTCGTCCTTGCCTCTACCTCATTAAAAACCTTGCTGGAAAAACCCAATAGGGTCAAACATCGGATGAAGAAAAAAAGAGTGCAGAACTTAGAGATTCAAATGATAACTCCACCGCTTATGTTCCTTTCGTCAGTAATCACCTGGTTTACCCCTGTCTTGTTTTGGGGTTTGAAGACAAATCTTTGCCTTATGTTTTCAAAGTTTGATATATATATATATATATATTGGCTTTATTTTCTACCTATTTTAATATTTGGGTTTTTGTTTTACCCTTTAACTTTGCATTAAAAATGCTTTAATGCTCCGTGACTTTTTTGAATAAGCACAAATTATAAGAGAGGGCCCTTTTATGAATGACACTGAATAAAGAAGACATCTCAACTTCATAATGGTGTAAATATAGAAAAGAGAGATAGGAATTTTCACATGTTTTTCTTTAACAATTTTTTGAAGAAAGTTTTTACATTGAACTTTCATAACATTTCACATGTGTTTGTGTATCGTCTATAACTCATTTTGCTGTTGTTTTTTCTTTTAACACATTCGATATAAGCTTGCACTCGTAACTGTTTTTCTTTTGCAACAGTTTTTTTTTTGAATTAGTACAAGGGAATAACTATTTTTATTTACAACATTTTTAAATATAAGAGTATAATTTTTTACCCATAACTATTTATGATAATAGTTTTTAAATGAATACAAGAGTAATGCTTTTTGATCCGTAACTACTTTCAGTTACAATAGTTTTTGAGTAAGTTCAAATATGTGCATTTTTACCCGTAATTAATATTCTGCCATTAACCTTTTTTGAAACATTCGTTTATATTTACGAATATGTTTTCAAAGGTTTTCGAGTCAGGCTTGTGTTTTTGGCTCGTGACTTTGCTCTTAACTTTCGATTTGTTAGTAGACCTTAGGTTTGACTTGAATTTTGATTTTTCTAGTCTTCTTTACCTTCCATATATATAGTTCCCCAAGTGTTAGAGCTTTAAAGTATGAAATCTCGAGCATTTAATTATTCCTTCCATGTGGCCCATTTCCTGAAAAGGAAAAACATACGGGACTCGGAGGTATATATTTACATGATGATTGCTTGACCCTTTTTTTTATTATCAAAAGGGTTGTAACCTAGATCGGAAATAATACAGTGTTCCTCGTATCTTTCGGGTCTAATATCATCATTTTTTATTTTCGGGATTTTATCCGAGTACAAGTTCTTCTTGGCACTTTAGAAAATTATTTGAGTGCTTATACTTAGTCTTTTAGACTTAAAATATATATTTGAATGCATTATTACTTGTGCGATATCTAAAGTTGCACCTTTGGGTGTCTAACTTTTAAATAAAAGAGGGCTCTTTTATATAATTTAAACGCTATGAATAGGACGTCTCCTTTTCATTCGGGCGTAAAATAGGATCGATTGATCCGAGTAGACTTTTAGTTTGAGGGATTATTATTCCCGATAGGATTTACAAGAGTATTGACCCCATTAAAATTTATAGGAATATTGATCCCGGTAATACATTGAGTTTGAGGGAGTATTGATCCCAAATAAATATATATCTTAGTAGATTTGTCCTGAAGAGTTAATCTGATTGGATTTTGAATCTAAATTGGAGTATATGAACATACTTCCAAGTAGAGAGGGACACATGTCTGAAATAATATTTGAGATTTACGGGATAATCGATCCCAGTCATACTACAATTAGCCAATAAGAAAGGCTTATATATTTAGCTTGAATGGTCGTTGTTCGACCGAATATTAGTTGCGTGTTTGTTCAAAGTGAATTTTATTTTGATGGCATATTTGCATACCTTTATCTTGACTTAGATGTAAAACTCTCATTTTTTATTGTGGGATTCTTCACTCTGACATGGAGTTCTCGATCCTTTTTGTGTACGTGTAGTATACGTATTTTTGAAGAACTCATTCAACACTATTTAAAGTGTTTAAGTTTGATATGAGTAATACAACTAACGGAGTTGAGTTGGTAAATAATGTCAGGTCAAATCGATTAATCTTCAAGTATAAGTAATCTACCTAGTGTTTAAGTTTTGAGGTATGAGAACTCAAATACTGGAATCATAGTTTGACAATCCGCGGTCTTATAGTCCCCGGTAGGATAGTTAGTTTCGATATTGATGGACTTTCAAATGGTCCAGTTCCAATATAGGGACGGTACCGAAGCTCTTTTTATCAAATATTTTTTACTCTGCCAGGGAACTACGGAGGTTCCAAAATGTTATTGAGGATCATGCCATATCTTGATTTGAGCTATTCATACTGAATTTGATGAGTTTTTGATTTAAAGCCTTATTATCGGAGTAATTTTCACTACTTTCTTTATAAATTTCTCGCATTATATATTCTATTTGTTTGGTCCTTGTGGTATTTTAGCTTTTGGAGCCTTGAATATTCTTAAATATAATTCTCCTTCAACAAGGCAAGTAGTACGGGATGAGACGCACTCAGAGTTATCGAGAGCATGCTTGTCTTTAGGTAAAGTCACATTCTGCAAGTAATAAATGAATTTATTATGCCAATTCCAAATTAAATTAGTCAGGCTTGCCTCATTTTCATTCTAATTGATGATAGACCATTGATTGCCTAAATAAGAGATGGCTCAATCTCGAGACTGTTTGATCCGGAAATAATATTTCTCAATAATAGCCCGGAGTTGCTTTCAGAGTTAGTGATATCAGCAGTAGATCCGAGACTAGCACATCCGACTCTATTTTCTTGGGCTGCATAGTTTCATTGGATTTGATCAATCGTTAAATCAATACCTTTTCTCTGAGTGTGACGACCCGGCCCATCGTCACGTGAGTTACCGCCCCGTTTTCCCCTTATTGTGTTGCTTCATGTTTCTATATCAGTATTAGAATCGGTCGGGTGTAATTGAATTGGTTCTGGTTGAAAATAAGGCACATAGCCTCTTAGAAGGGTGTTTGTTATAGAAAGGTCAACCGGAAGTTGACTATGTGGTTAGAGGGCTTGGATGTGAATTCCGGTTATTCGGTTAGCTTCGAGGGATGATTTTTGACTTAGGAAAGTGATGAGAATCGAATTTGGAGGTCCGGTGTAGAAATAGGCTTGAATTGGCGAAGTTGGAATTTTGGGAAAATCCGGTTGATAGGTGAGATTTAGATCTGGGAGTCGGAATGGTATTCCGATAGTTGCAGTATCTTCGTTAGGTGATCTTGGATATGTCTGCAAATTTTTAGGTCATTCGGACGTCGTTTGGTCGGGTTTTTGATCGAATGTTAGTTTCGGAAGTTATAGTTGAAACTTAGGATTGAATCCGTCGTGATTTGATGATTTTTGTGTTAAAGGTCGTGTTTTTATGAGTGGAACAAGTTCATATGATGTTTTGGAGTAGGTTGGTATTTTTGGTTGGGGTCCCGGGGGCCTCGGGGTGATTTCGGAGGTTCAAACGGATCAGTTTTGGTTGGATAGGAGATCAGATTTGCTATCATAAAAGTTGCAAAAATTAAGGCATCGCGTTCGCGTGGTGGTGGACGCGAACGCGTAAGGGAAATTGGAATTTTGGGAGTTTGGCCTTCGCGTTCGCGAAGGTGTTGATGCGAACGCAAAGTAGAGGAAGCCGGACTACCGCGTTCGCGAGAGGGGTTGCGCGTTCGCGAAGAAGGATTTTGTGGTCAGTGATTTTTGTTGTACGCGTTCGCGTAATGTGTGGTCGCGTTCGCGTGGGCTTAGGTCTTTGGGCATCGCGATCGCGAGTGGCAGGTCGCGTTCGCGTAAGAGATATTTGGAAAATTAAATTTTTGCTCATCGCGTTCGCGTGGGTGGTGTCATGAACGCGATGAAGGAAAACCTGGGCGGACAGAAGGGTTTTATAACATAACATCCGCGAGCAAAAACCCATTTCCACCATTGTTGAGCACATTTTGGAGCTATTGGACGAGGGAATAAGAGGATTTCAACTAGGTTTCGATTGGAGGTAAGTTTTATGAGCTAATTACGTGATTTTATTGAAGAATCATCATCTAAATCTCTGAAAATTGGGTGGAAATTGGAGAATTTAGGGCTTGGTTTTTGGTATTAAAAATTTGGAAGTTGAAGGGGCTATTGGACTCCAATTTTGATAAAATTTATATGTACGGACTCGTGGTGAGACGAGGATTCCGAAAATGTGAATTTTGTAATTTTTCGAGAAGTGGGGCAGGGGCTCGGGTTTTGCCAACTTCGTATTTTTGGGTGTTTTTCGAGTTATTTCGATTGGGTTATGTTCCATTAGCCTATTTTGATGTATCCCTTATGGTTTTGATCAGATTCTACGCTCGAGGAGGTAGATACGAGAGGGAAGGGCTTGGCGAGCTAGATTATCGGCCGGCTAGAGGCCAGTAATACTTGTGAATGATATTCTGAGGGTCTATAACCCCGAATTTGCACATCTTAGTGCTGTGTTGAGGTGACTTGCATGCTGGACCTGAGCGTGGGGTAGAGCACCGTTGGGGATCGTGACTTGGTCCGTCCCGGTTGTTGGTTTTTACCGCGTATTTGCAAATGATTTGTTATTATCATTATGACTTGGGCTCATTGCCATACTTGGGGCTTATTGCCAATAGTTTGAACTCTTTATGAACTATCATCATTGTTTTCCCTCACTATTTGAAATATTATTTCAACTCAGTCCGTGTGATTTACATTGTTTTATGAACTCAGCTATATTTTACTCAAACTTGGAGTTTTAACTAATATTTGAACTATCATTTGAGCTGAGTATCATTATTTTACTGATGCCCGAGGGGCTTTTTGACTATTTTTGGACTGATTGGGGCCGAGGGCCATATGTGAGGGCATGATGAGCGATGTGACGAGGATTTCATGCCTCGAGTGTCATGTGAGGAGGCTTTCAGGCCTCGAATGTATTGAGAGCAGGCTTTCAGGCCTTGTGTTGATATTGTTCAGGCTTTCAGGCCTTATTGATAGCGCTTGGGCTGAAGGAGCCCCTCCGGAGAGTGAGCGCGGGGTACCCCTTTGATATGAACAGTGGTAACAATGACACTGTTGCATGTGTTTCGGTCAGGTAACAATGACTGACTAGTGGTAACAATGACACTGAAACACTTTGGTCAGGTAACAACGGCTGACCGATCAGGTAACAATGGCTGACCTTATTTGTGCATTCTTGTTCAATTGATTTCTTTAAAGAGAATGTTGTTGCTATAATTTCATGGATTCTACTGTCTATTTGATTTACTGCTTAAGATAGCATTACTTGTGCCTTTTTGGGATTTTGTACTTTCAGTTGTTATTCACTTTTATTACTACTGAGTTGGAAGTACTCACTTTACTCCCTGCACCATGTGTGCAGATCCAGGTTCTTTTCATCAGGCGGAGCGAGTCTAGTTGATTCGGAGTTTCTCCCGGGAGTATTTGAGGTAGTTGCACGGCGTTCACAGCCGAGGATCCTCCCTTCTATCTTTTCCTTTATTTCTGCATTTTCAGTATTAGACAAACTTGTAGTAGGATGATATGCTGTCTCTAGAGGCTCGTGGTCGTGACACCAGGTCCTAGTTGGGCTGTTTCGGTACATTTGTCAGATTTTTGTATTATATCAATATTTCAAACTTTTACTTGGATAAGTATTGTTTCTATTTGTTTGGTTAATTGGGGAAATTGCTATGAATGGTCGG
>MU689162.1:17972-57468 GCA_026770625.1 Nicotiana glauca | reverse complement strand
GTATTTTCTTCTAAAAATATTGGATTATTATTCTAAAACTATTATATTCTCCTTAAATTTTCGGTTTTGAGAATTGTTGTTGATATGAGAACGACAGTTGGTCTGGCTTGCCTAGCTTTAGGGTTGGGCGCCATCACGGCCGGGTTTGGGTCGTGACACACATATAGATGATTATGGTCCATTCATAATGTGAATGTGACAACATCTGATTTATGAATACATATTCATTCTTCAAAGAATATGAACGTGCTAGTGGTAGTGAATATACCACACTCACCTCTAGAAGGAGGTTTGAGATGATATAAGAAAATAATATCATTATTATGGCATAAATGATCTTTGGTCATGTATTTATTGTACGCCAAAATATTGTGGCATTGTGATTATTAAAAGACAAAGTAATACAAGAAACATATCTTGCATATAATTTTTACCATGACCATAATGGTATGACTTTCTCCTTAAAAGAGATATTCACCATATGGATGTTAATGAATATGTGGTAGTACCAAATTAATTGAGAGCTCCCGAAGAGCCAATTATTACTACTTTGGAGAAACACAATTGATTATCAATACGGTATTGTATTGTAGTAAGTCTCAAAGAAACTTATTCAGTTTCCAAAGTATACGCGAAAGTGGTTGATTATATTGAGACTATAAATAAAGGAAAGATTTAATATCTTTTATTACTACAACTTGTAGCGGGATAATATGTATGTACGGAGCTACCCGCTTTATTTTCCAGTTTGTACTACACAAATAAAACAATACCATACTAAAGTGGATGTTTATTGATACAAAAACCCATATCATAATAAACTTGAAGTTTATTGATAATTGCACACATCATGGTGTAAATCTGAAGTTTATCAATATTGATAATTTATTCAGTTGGCATAATTGGTTTATCCATGTCAATTTAAGTATGATCTGCAAAAATAATAGGCAAAAATAATAGAGAATTCACATGGGTAAATATTAAAGAACTAGAAAGTTCTTTACGAATTCTCTTATATTACTTGTTCTCATTAATTAATAGATCAACTAAATTTGGGATTGAATCCCATGAATTCTGAAAATATCAAAGGTGAATATGGGCCCATTCACCTTCCATGTATACCACATAAGATGCATCTATGAGATGGTTGCATGTGCGATTATTATTAACCCGCAACATGGTGTTTGCGAGGTAACTTGCTCAATCATGTAATTTAGAGCATATTCCAGATTTTCTATTCAAGAAGTTCATCTTAATAAGTTGGTCTACATCACAGCTGGTTTAACAAAATGATTTATTGAGTGCCTCCTCTTAATAGCTAAACAATTGCTTATGAGAACAAAGTTTTGTATATCAGTTTGATATATGTTATATACGAAAGTATATTTTTTCTCCCCTCATAAGTGGTTCATGGTCAGGAGTCAAATAATTCCATCTTATTATTATTGATGTGCGATGCATGTTTTGATTAACACCATAAAGCACAAAGATGAGTTCTCAAAGTTGAGGAAACAAGTTAGTTTTTCTAGCATGAGGGGGAGACAAGATACAAAAATTGAGAAAACGTTACATGGAATGAATTATCATTTATACATCTAAATCCTCGAATAAAATAATATGAATTTGAAGTACATAAAAAGGATAATTCATGTGCAATTTATTGCAAAGCATGCCAGATGCATTTGCTGAACCAAAGAAAGTAACTATATTCTCACTACAAATGCTCCTATTATAAATAAGTCCTAGAAGGACAAAGTCTATGGTACGCCTAAAGTGTATAGGCAGATCGGTTTCAAATAAACTTCTTGATAAAGAAGGTGAGCAAATGATCAAAATGATCATAATAAAGGAGGCAAGTGATCTAGAAGATCACATGACATAACACTTCACAAAATCTCATGAGAGATTCAGGTACCTGAAAATATGAATGAAGAGATCTCTATGTTATGTCTTTATGAAAAATAAGGAGGTTGAAACCGATATAAATTGTTCGTCGACGACATCTATGATAGCGATAAGTATAGATGAGGATCTTAAATCTAGAGAAACAATTCAAATAGAATTGGTTTCATATGAAAGACATGTTGTTTTAGACATGCTGTTCAAACACTTGAAAGTATAAAGTCAATAGTGAGTGCAATCACTTTTATTTATCTTATATGTCTAGCATGACATGAAAAATTGATATGCATCTAAAATCTATTTAAATAGCTTATTTGACTATACTTATATGACAATCCCCAAATAATTTAAATTGCTTGAAGCATACACAATCTTGATCTTGAAGTACTACATCCTCAATGCAATTTATGCACAAATGTATCTTGCTATAACTATAAGCATGATAATATGATAGCGAGAATACCTCCATAGAGATATTGAAGAGCCGTTCTACGATATTTATGAAGACATTATATCTCTATCAAGAATGATGATTTCAATGTGCAATATATTCATTCAAGTTAATATGGCTGATTTCTTTATCAAATCTCTACCAACGATCTCTTGAAGATGACGCACTATTTTGGAATGTGAAGACTCAATGATGTGAATTGATACTCTAATCAGGGGACGTTAATTCGCGTTGCACTCTTTTTTCCTTACAAGGTTTTGTCTCACTGGGTTTTCCTTGCAAGGTTTTTAACGAGGCAACCAAAAAGCGCATTTCTAAGCATGTGTACTCTTTTTCCCATTGGGTTTTCTTCTAGTTAAGGTTTTAACGAGGCACATTATCTGTTGAATAGACATTCAAGGGGAGTGTTATAAATAGAATTCGATTTATGGTGAATGTCCATATTTAGAGAGATTCTAGGGTTTATTACTTGGTGGCTAAGTCAACCTCTCCCTATAAATAGAGGGTTCTATTCCATTGTAATGGATCTGATATCAATAAGAATTCTTTCTCTCTCTACTTAGCCGCAATACTCTTCTTCTTCTTTTATTATTTTATAACATAATTAGGTTAATTACCTCAGCAGCTAATACTTTAGTATTTCTACAAAGAGACATCTTTTTCTAATGGTATACGTGGAAAAAAAATCTCCATTTTGCTACCGGCTCATTAAGGGAAAATAAATAATCGACTTTACACAACAGCATCAATAAATCCAGTTTAATCTCATAAGTGAAATCTGAAAAAGATAGTGTGTACACAATTTTACCTCTACTTGCGCTTTTGCCACGATCCAAAAATTCCTCGGAAGGAGTCGTGATGGCACCTAGTCTCTAAACTAGGTAATCCTAACATAAACTGAAATAACATTGATGCTTACTAACTTTAAATTAACCAATTTTGAATAAATCAAATTCTCAAAACCGGTGATACAAGTCGCAAGCCTATCTAAGAGTAATTTCACAAAATAATACATCACAGCCCCGAAACAAAGGAGCAAATGGAAGTAAATACAAATGAAGGTGACTCCGAGACTTGTGAACACTGTAGCAGGTTTACCTTGAGTCTCCACCGCGACGACCCGCGCAACTACTATCAATCCACCTGGATCTGTACACAAAAATATATAGAAGTGAAGTATGAGCACACCACGGCGGTGCCCAGTAAGTATCAAAACTAACCTCGGTGGGGTAGTGATGAGGAACAATCACGACACCTACTGGTCAAATGAAATGAACAGGATATGATAATAAAACATCAAGATAAAGATAACGAAGTGATATCAACTGCGGAGAGAAAATCCAAGTACAAACAGTATAATCAATAAAGGGAGAACACGGATGGTAACAAACGGAAACCAAGTAAATCAGATAACCGAAGCAATTAAACACTGACGTAATAGAGACGGAGACAAGTAAGAATGTACCCAATTCAAGAAAACAATGTCAACTCAATCAATCACATCATGTTTAATAAAATATTCTGACCATTTCAATCCTCGATTTCTCATATCATAATCTCAACTTTCAAACTTTCAGCACATATAGCACCTCGTGCCTACTTATTTTTTCCATCTCACTCTCAACAACAAAATCCACATGATATACAATACAAAATGTCTTTACAAATGCACTTAAGGTGTTCAAGAAGTCATATTTACATAATATAAATTAAATTTTAATTTCTAAATAAGTTTGGAAAATCGGCGAGAAAAGATGAAGTTATTTTTAGAAATCATTCGAGTAAGAAAGTACCTATTTCAATTTAAAATACAACATCGGAAGAATTATTACCTTTAACAGGGGAGTGGATAACTTAAAACTTAGTAGAAATTCCTTTTTAAGAAAAATACAACCTCAGATGATTTAAGGGGATAGAATTGAGAAACTAATTGAATTAATGATGTAACAATTATTGAAGTTTAAAGTATTGGAATGTATAAATAAATATATCTAAATATGATGAGGTATTAAAAACATTGTGGGTTCTAACACAAAGGATCACAGTAATAAAGGGATTAAACAGTTTAAACATTTGAATCGATAACAACAAATAAACACAACAACAGAAAGTATACGGCATCACCCTTCGTATTTTTAATCTCGTTCTCACCATAAGAATCAATATTCACTTTTATTCTTTCTGGTTGCGGCGTGCAACCCGATCCCAATCATATATTACTGTTGCGGCATGCAACTCGATCCAAAACATATAGTATTGTTGCGACGTGCAACCCGATACAAATCATATAATGATGTTACGGCGTGCAACCCGATTCATATAATATTATTGCAGCGTGCAACCCAATCCCAATATACCAATCAACACCAATCATGACAAAATTCCGGCAAGGGAATAATAAGAAAACAATAATATCCCGGCAACGGAGTCAACAACAAGAATAAGCATGTCCCGACAAGGGAATCGACAGTAAGAATTAAATATGTCCCGACAAGGGAATCGGCTATAATCAAACTTGCAATTAACTTCATAATGAAACCTAAACTACACAACAAGATATAATAAGCACGTGATAACTACATCGACAACCATAATAATTGGACATGTAACCTATTTGCACGAAGTCATAGAGAAACTCACATTCAAGAAGTATCAAAGCAATAAGGAAGGCAATCCCTTCAATTAAGGCAATTAAGGGTCAATGTAACACGTAAGAATTAGAATAAAGCTAACAACGTCATATGGAGCATATAGAGGCAGTTTAAGCAACTAGGAAGCCCAACCATAACAGGATACTTTCTGCATAAGGACCTAAGAACCCTAGAGCATATTTACCACAAATAAGTCCGAGCACACACNCTCACAAGGAATAACCGTAACAGGGAAATACTAAGCGCAATAAGAACAGCTCAACAAGGAAGAAATAATACGAAACAATAATTTCATAATACTCAGTTCAACAACAAGGAAGTTAACGTGAATCAAATAATTACAATTAAAGAAAATATCAATAAACGTGGTTATCTAACTTCTTTCCAATTAAGGCCAATTATTTACATGAGAGATAGAAACGATGCTTTCCAAATAAAGACAGCAGTTAAAAATGATAGTATGGCTATAGAGGGGTAAATGTCCACAGTTAAACGAGTAAAACCAATTAGGCAACAACTATAACCAAAAGGGCAATAAATTCCAAGTAAATCATGTAGAGGTGAAACTAACAACATGGAACTCAATCGTATCAAGAACCACTTCATGTTCGATGATTATAACGAACTAAGAGCCTAAAAGGGGAAATTTTCCACAAATAAATCCAAGCACTCACTCGTCACCTCGCGTACAAGGAATACAATTAGAAAGGAAGACTCAATTCCTAAGGGGAAGCCCCCCCCCCCCCCACAAGGTTAGGCAAGATACTTACCTTAAAGAAAATAAATCGGTACTTTAAAATGGACTTTTCGGGCGAAAAGACCTCCGAACAGCTCAAATCCAACTATAACAACTCCAAAACACACATAAATCGAATAAGGAACTATTCCGAATAATAAAGTTTCAATCTTTACAAAAATTTAAAAATCGACCCAAAAGTCGGCCCATGGGCTCGTACCTCGGAACCCGTCAAATTTTACAAAATTCGATCACTCATTCCAAAATGATTTCAACCATACAAAATTTATCCAATTCCGATACCATTTGGTCCTTCAAATCGTGATTTTTCATTTTCAAATTTTTCTTCAAAAACCAACTCTTTCCCCAACCCAAAACACAATTTAAATGATAAAAATAAAGATAAATTCATAGAATATATTTAATCCTAGTTGAATAATACATAACCAATCGAATTTCGTAAAAACCCCACCAAAAATCTCTAAGAACCGAGCTTTAGAAGTCAAAATATGATGAAAATGGTGTAACCCTTGATTTTGGAATATATTCTGTTTGCCCAGGTTTTTGTTCATTGCGATCGCGTAGAAGAAAAAATAGCTACTGGCCCAAAATGTTCTACGCGATCGCGGGCAAATTAATGCAATCGCATAGAAGGCAAATACTGTTGTCCAAATTTCTGTTATGCTATCGCAAACAAATCAATGCAATCGCATAGAAGGAAAATGCTAATGTCCAAATATGTGCAATGCTATCGCGGACAAATCAATATAATCACATAGAAGGAAAATGATGCTGTCCAAATTTGTTTTATGCCTATTGCTGACAAATCAATGCAATCGCATAGAAGGAAAGTGTTGTTGTCCAAATTTATGCTATGCTATCGCAGAAAAATCAATGTAATCGCATAGAAAGAAATACCAGATAGCAGAACAACAGTTCAAACATAGGGAAAAATGACTCGTAGCCCATCTGAAACACACCCAAGGCTCCCGGGACCCCATCTAATTACACAAACAAGCCATATAACCTATCACGGACTCACTCGAGGTTTCGAATCATATAAAACAACACCAAAACAATGAATCAAACCAAAAATCAAACTTATGAATTTCTAAATCTTCAAATATCAAATAATCTCATGTTGAAACATATCAATTCAATTCGCAATAATGCCAAATTTTGTAGACAAGTTCAAAATGACATAACGGAGCCGCTTCAACTCTCGGAATCGCATTCCGACCTCGATATTGTATGGGGTCGAATTTGACCGATCTCGTCCCTAATTCTGCACGACTGACCGCTGAACATACGCGAGCCGTGATAGAAGGATGATTTGGGGATAATAGGAGAAACGACTTCATAACCTCGTCAGCCCCTCTATAGTATGTACTTTGGTTCTGTCTTTTAGTACTTAAACAAGGATCCTCTACTATATAAAGGGGATCCAAGCTTTGTAAGGGAGGATTTTTTTGGGAAATGATACAAGTTCTCTTGCTCTCTCATCTCTCTAACCTTCTCTCTCTTTCTCTCTCGCATATACTATTGTTGCAAAACCGATTATCGAGATCATCCTAGGGTTTATTATTTTTGATATGATTTACTCCTTCATCTCCTTTGATTGATTTGCTTAAAAGGCGTTTAATAACTTTTGAGTCAAATAATTTGGTGTCATCTGTGGGGATTTCGGTAGTCGAAATCATAGTTCACACCTAGGATATCAAAAACAACAATTACCATCCTTCATGCCCCATAGAAACCAACAATGGAAGAAAAAGAAGCAAGGTTGAAGATGATAGCAGATGTCTCAAATAACCTCATAGACTCCCTCAACGAAGCCGGTAGAGAAATACCGCGAATGTAATACCAAGTAATGTACCAGAGGGAGAGATCTCACTCTCTTCACTCGAAGATCTAACGATCTTGCATAAAAGAGGGGCCGGTGAGCCAAGCGCTGGATGAACGAGCATCAACACAAGCGATGGTGCACTCGCAACCCCCACACCATTATCAACACAAGCGATAGTGCACTCGCAACCATCCTTAAGAAAATGGAAGAAATGGAGAACGAGAACAAAGTGCTTCGTGATCAAATGAAAGAACACCAGGAAAGGGTTGACAAGATACTTGGCGCCCTTAAGCTACTGTCAAAATGCGATGTGGGAAAGTTTGTCGAGCAACCATATAGTAAGGAAGTTTCTCCTCACCCAATCCCGAAAACCTTCAAAATGCCACCGTACTTGAAAATATACGACGGGACCACGGATCCAGAAGACCATCTGATCCATAATGTAACAACTGTAAAAGGCAATGACATATCGAAAGAACAAGTGCCATCCGTGTTGCTGAAAAAGTTTGGTGAAACTTTGACAGGGGGGCATTAACATGGTACTCTCAACTACCAGCTCGGTCGATATCAATGTTCGAAGAGATGACAGACAAATTCGTCATTGCTCACGCAGGAGCAAAGAAGGCCGGATTTAGGGTCAATGATATCTTCGCCATCAGGAAAACAACAGGTGAAGGACTCCGGGACTTCCTGGCCCGATTCAACAGGGTAAGAATGGGACTTCCAAATGTATTGGAAGGAATGGCGGTCGCAGCTTTCCAAAACGGTTTGAAGAGAAACGGATCAAAAGCAACCAAGAAGCTTCTCAACAGACTCATGAAGTATCCCCCCACCACACGGGAAGAGATTTATAATGCCTACTACGCCGAAATAAGAGCGGATGAAGATGATCTTAACGGTCCAACCCAACGACTAACGTCAGTACAATCGGAGGTAAGGAGGTATCGACGTAACGATGGGCGAAGGGAACAACTCACACGCTTCAACAGAGAAAGGCATCATCCCTACGTTAGAACTCCCAATCTGCCTTCTCTGAGGCATCCAGATGTCGTGTCATGACATGTCGCCCCGCTTCGAAACGAAAGAGGTATGCCCCCATTATTATCTGCTCATAAATTTTGTGTCTCCCTTCAGAAATAGTATACGCACTAAAGAAGCTGGGCACGAAGGTGCAGTGGCAAAAAAAAATGAAATCAGACCCTAGTGCAAGGAGGTCTAATGTCCTATGCGAAGTCCATCAGGAAAGAGGACACAAGACCGAAGATTGCATAGGTTTACGACAGGAGATGGTCAGAATGCTGAACCAGGGATACCTGAAAGAACTACTCAGCGATAAAGGAAGGGATAATTTCACCATAGGATGCGACCAATCCCAAGGACTACCAAAACTACCTTCTCTGGCACGCACAATACAGATGATCATTAGTGGCGGCGATGACTCGATGATCAATCATGTAAAATTCACCACCACACACATGTCGAAGTGTACGATCGCTCACGAACGGTATGATGACTTCGAAGACAGTATCACCTTCGATAAGTGTGATATCGACGGTTTGTCTTTCCCTTATTACGATGCTTTAGTTATAACTTTACGCATTGCTGATACTGATGTGAAAAGAATCATGGTAGATGACGGAAGTGGCGCATGTATTATCCACCCAATAGTTCTCATGCAAATGAGGCTCGAAGATAAGATAATACCGCGTTGCATAACACTAACGGATTTTAACAATGCAGTGGAGTGAACCTCCAAAGAAATATCACTGCTAGTCTTGGCAGGGGGAGTCACGCTGGAAACCACATTCCATGTCATGAATCAGGAAATGGCTTATAATGCCATCATAGGGCGTCTATGGATACACGCCATGCCATCCGTTCCCTCGAGCTTCTATCAAGTAATCAAATTTCCTACCCCATAAGGAATATTCAGCATTCGAGGCGAGCCATGTACCGCCTAGGAATGCTACCAGATCGCCTAAGACTGCACGCATACCAAACAATTGAAGGGAGCAAGCGCGAAAGCATAGCAATCAGCCATGTCAGGAACTAAAATCAACCCGCCATCAGAGGTCATTAGGGACCCAGATGTTGTAGAAACATGCAAAGCAACGGTCGAGAACCTCAACCCGATCCAGCTGGATGATACCGACAATAAAAAGAAAGCCTATATCGGGCACAACCTTTCCGACCCAAGTAAGTATCATAAATTCTTAACTAACCATGCAGATCTATTTGCCTTATCTCACTTAGATATGCCAGGGATCCCAAAAGACATCGCCACTCATAAGCTAAATGTCGACCCACTTTATCCGCTCCTATGGCAGATAAGGAGGAAATTCAACACTGCAATCAACGAGGCAGTCAGTAAAGAAGTAGACAAACTGCTAGCCAACGGTTCCATCAGAGAATTGAAATACCCCCAGTGGGTCGCCAATGTGGTCATGGTTAAATAGAAAAACGGGAAATGGAGAATGTGCGTAGACTTCACCGATCTGAACAAGGCATGCCCAAAAGATTCCTTCCTATTGCCCCATATCGACCAGCTGATCGATGCAACAACGGGGCACGAACTGCTAAGTTTCTTGGATGCCTAATCCGGCTACAACCAAATCCTAATGGCCGAAGAGGATCAAGAAAAGACAACCTTCATCACCCACCAAGGGACGTACTGCTATAAAGTGATGCCCTTCGGACTCAAAAACGCGGGAGCCATATACCAAAGGTTGGTTACGAAGATGTTCAAGGAACAGCTCGGTAAGACAATGGAGGTTTATATCGATGACATGTTAGTAAAATCGGCAAAGAAGGAGGACCATATCGATCATTTAAAAGAAGCCTTCGAGATACTGAGGCGATACGGGATGAAATTGAACCTAGAAAAATGCACCTTCGGCGTGGCCTCGAGAAAATTTCTAGGCTTTCTCATGTCACAACGAGGTATCGAAGTCAACTCGGACTAGATCAAGGCCATAGACACAATACATAAAGTTTTGAACAGCAAGAAGCAGGTACAGAAACTGACGGGGCGAATAGCCACCCTATCACGATTCATCTCACAGTCCTCGGACAGATGCCACAAGTTCTTCAGTGTACTGAGAAAGGATCATGGGCTACAATGGAATGAGGAGTGCATCAACGCCCTAAGGAAATTAAAAGCATATCTATCCTCGCCGCCATTGCTCGTCAAAGCAGACCCAGGCGAGTGTCTACTAGTGTACCTGGCAGTATCCGAAGTCGCTGTCAGCGCTGTCTTAGTCCGTGAAAACAAAGGTACTCAATCCCTTATTTATTATATCAGCAAAACTTTAATAGATACCGAGATGAGGTACCCACACCTCAAAAAACTAGCTCTGGCACTGGTCGTAGCTTCACGAAAGCTTAGACCCTATTTTAAATGCCATCCCATAAAAGTAATAACAACCTTCCCCATAAGGGGCATCCTACATAAACCCGAACTCTCGGGTAGGCTCGCCAAATGGGTTATAAAGCTCAGCGAGCATGACATAACATATCATCCAAGAACCACCATCAATTTGCAGGTACTTACCAACTTTGTCACCGACTTCAGTGCAGAGATATTGCCAGAGGTGGAACAAGAGGCCCTTCACACCTCCGCCCACACTGATCTCTGGACCCTCTATGCTGACGGCACCTCGAATGCCTAGGGATCAGGGCTGGGACTCGTCCTCGAAGTCCCCATGGGTGAAGTAATTCGACAGTCCATACGATGCCCCGAGATGACTAACAACGAGGCTGAGTATGAGGCTGTGATTGCAGGTATGAAATTAGCACTCAAATACGGGGCCTGGCGACTCATCCTCCACTGTGACTCTCAACTCATCGTAAATCGAGTCACCGGGACTTACCTAATCAAAGAACAAAGACTACAGAAATACCAATCAGAAATCCATAAGCTGATGCCTAAGTTTGACGAATGTCGCTTCGAGCAAATCTCGAGGGCACAAAACATCGAGGTAGATGGCCTAGCCAAGCTATCCGCGGCCACCAAGAATATCAACAAAGAAAATGTGGTTACCCTCTTCCATTCGGTCGTTGACCACATCGAGGTATTCTTTTTATACTTAATTTCGGACTGGCACAACCGCCTTGTATCCTATATGTAGGATGGAACAATCCCACGCGACAAAAAAGAAGCCAAGAAGCTTCGGGTGCAGGCTGCCTGATACAGCCTGATAAATCATGACCTCTAAAACACAACGTTTGGCGGTATCCTCGCTAAGTGTCTCGGACCGCATCAAACAAGACAAGTATTAGAAGAGGTGCACGAGGGCTATTGCGACGCCCATACAAGAAACTGTGCCCTCGTCAAATACCTCATCCGCGTCGGTAATTACTGGCCTACCAAGGAAAAAGAAGCAGCAGATTATGTCCGGAGATACGAGCAGTGCCAAAAGTACGCCCCCATGATACACCAAGCGGGGGAGCTCCTCCATTCAGTCACCTCGCCATGGCCGTTCATAAAGCGGGGAATGGACATAAGCGGCCCTCTGCCAGCAGGACGAGGAAAGGTACGCTTTCTTTTAGTTTTGACTGACAATTTTTCTAAATGGGGGGAAGCAGGTGCGTACGCATAAATACGTGAACAAGAGGTCATCGCCTTTATATGGAAAAATATCATATGCCGTTTCGGCATCCCCAAAGAAATCAGCTGTGATAATGGGCCCCAGTTTATCAGTAGGAAAAAAACCGAGTTCTTCGAAAAATGACACATCAAGCGGATACTCTCCACTCCGTATCATCCCGCTGCTAACGGCCAAGCCGAGTCTTCCAACAAAACAATATTGAACATATTGAAAAAGAAGCTCGAGAAAGCTAAAGGTTGTGGCCCGAATTACTACCGGAAGTATTATGGGCATACTGGACCACGCCCAAGTCCAGCACGGGAGAAACACCATACTCACTGGTCTACAGGACCGATGCAGTCATACCCGTCGAGGTCGGGGAACCAAGCCCGAGATATTCCCATACCAACAGGGCAGACAACGATGAAAGTAGGTTGCAAGATCTAGACGAAGCTGAAGAACGAAAAGACATGGCCCATATAAGAATGACAGCCCAAAAACAATAGGCAGAAAGATACCACAACAAGAAAGCCAAAGTAAGATCGCTCAGAGTCGGCGACTACGTCCTCAAAGCCAAAACACTGGCATCAAAAGACCCGAATGAGGGAAAGTTGGGGACCAATTGGGACGGACCACACAAAATCATAGCAGCCGCGAACAAAGGAGTATTCCAACTAGAAACAATGGAGGGAAAACAGCTCCAAAATAATTGAAACGTCGCCCACCTCAAATATTTCCACTTCAAAAAGGCATCTCCTAAGTCATAATCTTTTTCCTTGACCCAAGTTTTGTCCTAATTGGGTTTTCTCGAGGAAATTTTTAACGAGGCGAAGAAGGGGATACCCGGTGCATCAAAGCGCAGATTCATCATATCGGCAAGTTGACACGGTCTCTAGGCTAATATAATGAAGGGACTACACTATTTATTCTCCATTAAATGAACAGAAATCTCTATTGTATGAATAGAATTCTTCATTGAATGAACAGAAATATCCATTATATAAACAGAATTCTCCATTATACGAGCAGAAATATCCATTACACGAATAAAAGTTGATCTTCATTCTAAGAACGAGAGTCTCCACTGAATGAACATCCTAATTGCTAAGGCTATTGACATTGGTTCAACCTCGTTCGAACCATGACAGATACTACTTCGACGACAGTCGAAGCAACATCTTAATGGATAAGGCCATCAACATATGTTCGACCTCGTTCGAACCACGATGGATACTACTTCGACGACAGTCGAAGCAACATCCTAATAGCTAAGGCCATCGACATCGGTTCGACCTCGTTCGAACCATGACGGATACTACTTCGATGACAGTCGAAGAAACATCCTAATGGCTAAGGCCATCGACATCAGTTCGACCTCGTTCGAACCACGACGGATACTACTTCGATGACAGTCGAAGCAATATCCTAATGGCTAAGTCCATTGATATCGGTTTGACTTTTTCGAACAACGACGGATCCTACTTCGACGACAGTCGAAGCAACATCCTAATGGCTAAGGCCATCGACATCGGTTTGACCTCGTTCGAACCACGATGGATACTACTTCAACGATAGTCGAAGCAACATCCTAATGGCTAAGGCCATCAACATCGGTTCGACCTCGTTCGAACCATGACAGATACTACTTTGACGATAGTCGAAGCAACATCCTAATGTCTAAGGCCATCGAAATCGGTTCGACCTCGTTCGAACCACGACGGATCCTACTTCGATGACAGTCGAAGCAACATCCTAATGGCTAAGTCTATCAACATCGGTTCAACCTCGTTCGAACTACGATGGATACTACTTCGACGATAGTCGAAGCAACATCCTAATGGCTAAGGCCATCGACATCGGTTTGACCTCGTTAGAAACACGACGGATGCTACTTCGACGACAGTCGAAGAAATATCCTAATGGCTAAAGCCATCGACATCACTTTGAACTCATTCGAACCACGATGGATACTACTTCAACGAAAGTCGAAGAAATATCCTAATGGCTAAGGCCATCGACATCGGTTCGACCTCGTTCGAACCACGATGGATACTACTTCGACGACAGTCGAAGCAACATTCTAATGGTTAAGGCCATTGATATAGGTTCGGCCTCGTTCGAACCACGATAGATACTACTTCAACCGCAGTCAAAGCAATATCCTAATGGCTAAGGCCATCGACATCAGTTTGACCTCGCTCGAACCACGACAAGACCTTTTTAACGAATAACAAAAGCAACCTCTATGGAGGCTAACTATTATAAAAGAAACCCCAAGAAGGGAAAGGAAACAAATGGACGAAGCAATAAAAGTAAAGTTTATATTACACCAAAAATATTTACATTCTCCCCTACGGACGGGTTCCCGTACATTCCACAAGCCAAAATATACACAAGTATACAAATTTGTAACTACTCGTCACCCCCTGGGAGATAAATGTCGTTATACCAAGAATCTGAGTCGAGGCGATTGAATTCCTCGGAAGTAGAATCCTCCCCATCGGGAGAGTCGGGGTAGTACCCACATACTTCATGAGCAGTGCGAGCCTCCCTTCGCCTTGCATGAACTTCCTCCTCCGTAGCCTAGCCCTCA
Source organism: Nicotiana glauca (assembly GCA_026770625.1). Taxonomy (NCBI): domain Eukaryota; kingdom Viridiplantae; phylum Streptophyta; class Magnoliopsida; order Solanales; family Solanaceae; genus Nicotiana; species Nicotiana glauca. Next base: position 42,703 of record MU689162.1, on the reverse strand, counting down.
ATATGAAGTTATCTATGCACGTTGAGTCGAGCCTCAGCAAAGACCCACATCTCATACGCACTACGACATGTACCTCGACCAGATGAGGGACGAGACGAGGAGGGTTAAGAAAGGTGACCCACTTCCCCTGATCTTAGGGGAGCGACCTGCCTTTGTAATTCCATCACTTTACCAGAACTAACACTCAGCTCTCCCCTAAGTCCATTAATTTCCGCCATCCTGGCGTCAAGCTCGACGGTCAGATCCGCCACCCTCTGCTGCAGGTCAACGTTTTCCACCGCCACCCCATAACTCAGTTCGAGCTCATTATCTTTCCCCCTAAGGAGCGTCTCCAGCTCGTTGTTATGGGCCACGACTTTCATCAGCTCACTATCCGTCTCTTCCAGCTCAGCCCATCTGCGCTCCAACTGGGCCTGCCTCTGTTCAAGCCCCTCGCAAAATACTTGAAACTCGGGGTCCCGCTGGTAGAGGTCGACCACCGCTCGGTTCTTAGAGCGATATTTTTGATACTTCTTCAGCATATTTTTATAGAGGGCCATCCTTTTCTACTCACGATGTCCCCTCTCCACTTCCAAAACGAGGTTCTAAAAAGAAAAGCAGAAATAAGCACGCCTCAGGTCAGTCCTATAATAGGTAGAAGAAAGAAAGAGAATAAAGAGTACCTGTAAAGCCATGCCGGCAACCCTTCATGACAGCTCCGCATCGTTCACAGTGTTGAGCGTCTCGCTCTCAGGGGCGGCACATAGCAGGGTAAGGGCCGATGCAACCTGCTCACTGTTCAACAGCAAGTTCTAAGCCCCCGAAATCATAATGAGATGGTCGGACCCATCCGTCGTCATCTCCACGTGGGTGTGACCACCCACAAACTCACTTACATCCTCCTAGGTGATATTAGAGTCTTACTCCTCAGCTTCCTTGTCATGTCCTCCGACGTTAGTCGATGACCCCCCTCAACGGCACACAATGCACTAGTATTAGGAGCGGCACCCTCTGTTGAGCCGACCTCCCACATAGAATGGAGTCGGCCGTGAATACAGTTCTAGGCGTCGTTCTAGGTGCCCCACTTCTATCAGCCTCGGTGGCCACCCCTTTGTCCATCTCCACCCTCCTCCTTTTTCTTTCTAACGGCTCCTCGCCATTGGAAGGCTCATCCACGGGTTGCGGGGCCGATGCCAACAATGCCGACTCCCCTATAACTGTAGTCGCGGACGTAGTCCCTTGCAAAGGAGCTAGAGGTAGACCCTCTCGGATAGACTCGCATAATATATCACGAGCATCCGAGGCAACGTCGATCACATAAAAGTAGGGACTGGCGCCCTCCTCCTGGAAGCACCTCGACCTGTTGTCATAAAGATAAACAAGTCAGCAGGATTGCAAAACTCACAAGACAAAAATTATAAATCTGCCTGAAGAGACTTTGGGGCCATAGCGCTGCATGAAGACATGCCACGTGCGGGTCTTTTCCACGTGGGGTAACAAGCTGGCAACCCATCTCCTGAGACCAGAGACGAGCTGGGGCGAACGAGCCATGGCTGCAATACAAGAATTAGAATTGCAACAGTAACAAGTAACAAGGAACTTAACAAATTGCAATACTTACATGTCGAATTCCACCTCTCTGGGAATCTGGCAGGGTTAGAGACCACATGCTTGGTCCTAATGAAGAAATATTTGCGCCAGAATCCGCGGCTCGCTCGGTTGTCAGTTCCCACCACCAATCCTTTCATATAAATGCACCATGGTCCCTCTCAGATAACCAGCATTGAAAAATTATAAGAGGTGATGAACGGAGACTTCACATCCGGCCAACTCCGCATATTTGGTCAGTAGCCGAAGCACTTTTAGGGTATACGACGTGATTTGAGCTAGGCTTATATTATAGAATCGGCAAAGCTCCTTCGCCAAAGGAAAAAGAGGAAGGCCATAGCCAATCCAAAAGGGGTATTTATAAAAGGCACAGTACCCTAGCATGTGAACATCCACGTGATCTCTCCTTGCTGGAATCATCTCTATGTGGTCAGGTATGCCACACTTAATGTGGAGACCGTCTAAGTGATTCTGTTGCAACTCGGAAAGCACCGAGTCAGAGTGGGAGAGTCCTTGTTGAAATCGCTTCGATATGAAGGATTCTTTAGTAACAGTACTTCCACCGTCCCTCTCGTTGTTGCGGCGAGGTTTAGGCATAATTTTGGTTGGGAAAGAATTGCACACAGCACAACGAAGAAGAAGGAAATTTTCGATCAAAGGTAAAAGTACCAGAATGTGAAAATATAAACTGAAGGGTTGGAATACTCTTACAAATGACCAAAGTTCAAACCAAGTTAAACCCTTCCCCTATTTATAGGGTTGGGTAGCGCCAGAATCGAGGTGGCAGACTTCAAATAAGCGCGGGAAACCAAGCGCCAAAGCATCCGTTTTCCTACCTCGAGAATACGCTCAATGATGACGCATGCAAACGTTAACGGCATACCAAGAAATGCGTTTTGTTTCAACGCTCTGACAGTTATAATTGTTGTCTCCCACCGGTCACGTTGCAACCCTTTGACAAGTGGAACTCTCCCTGAACGGAGGCATCGATTTTGCCCATCAAGGATGCACCTCATTGCGACCCCGATGAGCGGAGGGACTAACTGTATGGGGTCGAATTTGACCGATCACGTCCCTAAGTCAGCACGAGCGACCGCTGAACATACGCAAGTCGTGATAGAAGGATGATTTGGGGATAATAGGAGAAACGACTTCATAACCTCATCGGCCCCTCTATAGAATGTACTTTGGTTCTATATTTTAGTACTTAAACAAGGATACCCTACTATATAAAGGCGATCCGAGCTTTGTAAGGGAGGATTTTTTTGGGAAAATATACAAGTTCTCTTGCTCTCTCATCTCTCTAACCTTCTCTCTCTTTCTCTCTCGCATATACTATTGTTGCAAAACCGATTATCAAGATCATCCTAGGGTTTATTATTTTCGATTACGATTTTTTCCTTCATCTCCTTTGATTGATTTGCTTAAAAGGTGTTTAATAACTTTTGAGTCAAACAGATATCTCAAAAGTCAACTATGGTCAAACTTCTCCATTTCCCAAATTTCAACTTTTCCAACTTTCTCCAAAATGCCTCAATATACCCTACGGATCTCCAAATCCGAATTCGCAAACGTGCCTAAGTCCAAAATTACCATACGAAGCTATTCTGATCATTCATGACCCATTCCGGGGCCATTTACCCAAAGGTCCAATTCTGGTCAAATTCTCACCGTTTAAACTTCCAAAGCTAGTTTCTTACTTCCAATTTAACCCTGAATCATCCGTTAACTGGATTCAACTATGCAAGCAAGTCAGTACATATATTATAAAGCTGCTCGAGACCTCAAACTACCAAACCAGGAACAATTGCTCAAAACGACCAGTCGGGTCGTTACATCCTCCTCTACTTAAACATACCTTCGTCCTAGAACGTGCCCAGAGTCATTACAAAACCATTGAACCACTGCATGAGCTCACCATTCATACACCCGGGGGTGTTTACCCATCACCCAACCTATGAAGAACTGACAATTCCACTTAACTGAAGGTCTCATCTCCTCCTTAGTCCATAAGCCAAATTCCACATCATCACACTGAACACACCCAAACAAACTGAATCGAGCCAAAAATTCCAATCCCGAATACAATCACATGATGCTCCACACAACTCAATGCCTGAAGCAATAACCTTTGACCATCATAGTTGTTCAAATAACACCCTGGATGCTAGCAATACACCTTACATTGAATATAACCTTATTCCGGACCTCCACATCACTGTCCATGATAAAGAAATATGCGGGAACTCATAGCCGCCTATGAAGTCAACAAGTCAAGAAACCCTCTCGCCCGCCAGGGCGATTATCCAAATTTTAGCAGAAATACCCACATACTTCCAAAAACTCCTCACCCCCAATACCGTAGTACCACTCTCAGGTCTAAGAACCACATCTCCGCCAATACAAGCAACCCAACTGATGACTCATCACGAAAACACACAAATTCTCATACTACACAGCTCGTACACTGAACTAGTAATAACTCAATTATGCAGCACAATTAAAGAAAAAGCAAGGTATAAGAATTTTCTAACGAGAACCACATGTATAACAACAAAAGTATAGTGCTCATCAAATCGTCCCACAGTGGGAAACACAACATCAAATAATCACAAGGGAAGGGTATCCCACATAACATCCACTGCGGCGTGCAGCCCGCTCCCAAATGCTCACCGAGCCAAAGATGCTCCAGTTCACTGATCATATCCATATTGATATCAAGTACAACAGTGTGCAAAAATAAATCTGTGGAAAAGATGAATAGAAGTAAATAAACATGAAAGGAGCAAGTACGACTAAGGTGCAATGAGCAAATTAACATCACAAGTGCTATCTCACCCGTATCGCCATAAAGCCTGAACAGAATTACAACGTGCGTGGGGAATAATCATAAAATCTCGATGTGCGGCATAACATAAAAGAGTAGAACATAATATAGGCTAGGGGCACAAATAATATCCATTCAGCCTGGTAACATGATCAAAATGACAACCTCATAGGAGCACACAAACCGAACCTGATACAAAACACATATTCTCGCTGGTCCTCCACATAGCTCACAACCAAATCCTAATCCTTCCCAATTAGATAAATATTCTTCAAAAGATCAACAACAACTTATCGATAATACATGCCAATAATTACCCCATTCTCAATATTTCTTCACAATCCACTAACAAGAAATAGCCCACATACGGGGACACCTAGTGCCAAAACCTCAGGAATACTAAAAATTCCATACCCGGACTCAATAATGCAGATCAAATGGCTGATACATCACTCACCTTCCATCATCTTGTCTAAGCACCCATATAAGATTCCGTCCGCACAACAAAACATGAACCTTGAAAGCCTTAGAACCTAGTAATTACCATGCTACCAGCCACACACTGCAAACCAAAACTCAAGGCTCTTTCCAAAAATGCACAATCTTCACATATGGTAGCCAACGACACCAACACTCTATTAGCTTCAGATATCGATCTAGAAGAAACCGCAATGTACCACATATTCTTTATGCCCATAGTAGATACCCAACTCAAGCCGTATTCAAACCGTCGAGATCCGCCCGCACGCAACTCAGCCATCAGAATTGCACATCTCCAACTCAACCGAGTCGCACAAATCGTCCAATCCAAGAGTGCTACCACAAATACTAGAAGAGAATTCCTATTTCGAGGACCAATCACTTTATCGCTATGCTGACCCAACACTACAGAGCTGACTCATTTCTTCGGATAGTCGATATGCAATAATCCCAATCAAAGTACCAAATACAGATAATCCCAACACAAACCACGTAGCAAGAAGCTCATAAACCACTGCATTTCCTCTTAAGCACCCCGTCCTGCCGCAACTACGGCACCTACGCTGAATAGACCTTCTATGAATCTGAAGTTGTTCCTCTGAATCCCCTTGATGCTAAAACGTAGATCCATTATTGATGTAGAAATATGGAAAGCCCCAATATCACCTCATGCAAAATCTCGATCCTTGGTCAAATGCAAAACCCGGGAATCCACCAGTATTACATATATACATGCCTCCAGCCCAAACTGATATAAGTCTGGCTCTGCAATCTAAATGCCGCTATTAGACTCCTCCACTTGGCGCAAATCCATGGGAAACAATGTCTGATAATCCACAAAACTACTCTTCACAACTTGCACAACACAAATCACAAGGTACTCCAATACCGCCAACTACTCCCAATCAATACCCACCTTGTGGCCTTGCCAAAAACTGCAACGACTAATCAACCAATTAAACCTTCCCAGGTCGCACTCATCAACCAGATGTTAGAAACTGATGCGCCTCCATACGAAAAACGGACTAGTCTCTCAATACCTCTAGGTCTTCAGTCTGAACAACATGTTGAGACAATGTCTGAGCATCCTTGATTCCTTCGTAGTCCGTTTGTAGCATCATGAACCACTGGCGTATGGCGAACACTGAGAGCGTAATATTATACACGAGTGGCTTTAAAGGAACATAAGTTATATACTTTGAGCTGAATCAATATCGCATGATAAGGAATGAAAGAAGGGGAATTTCCTAACAGTTGTGTAGCCTCTTGAAGATAAGTACATTCGTCTCCGTACCGATCCGCAAGACTCTACTAAACCTGCTTGTGACTCATAGTACCCATGGACCTAGAGCTCTGATACCAACTTATCACGATCCAAAAATTCCTCCGAATGAGTCGTGATAGCACCTAGTCTCTAAACTAGGTAAGCCTAACATAAACTGAAACAACATTGATGCTTACTAACTTTAAATTAACCAACTACGAATAAATCAAATTCCCAAAACCGGTGGTACAAGTCACTAGCCTATCTAAGAGTAATTTCACAAAATAATACATCGCAACCCCGAAACAAAGGAGCAAATGAAAGTAAATACAAATGAAGGTGACCCCGAGACCTGCGAACGCTGTAGCAGGTTTACCTTGAGCCTCCACCGCGACGACCCGCACAGATACTAACAATCCACCTGGATCTATACACAAAAATGCACAAAAGTGTAGTATGAGCACACCACGGTGGTGGGGTAAGTATCAAGACTAACCTCGATGGGATAGTGACGAGGAACAGTCAGGACACCTAATGGTCAAATGAAATGGACAAGATATGGTAATAAATAATCAAGATAAAGATAACAAAGTGATATCAACCGAGGAGAGAAAATACAAGTACAAACAGTATAATCAATAAAGGGAGAACACAGATGGTAACAAATGAAAATTAAGTAAATCAGATAACCCAAGCAATTCAACACTGACGCAATAGAGACGGAGACAAGTAAGAATGTATCCAATTAAAGAAAATAATGTCAAATCAATCAATCACATGATGTTTAATACAGCATCCCGGCCATTTCAATCCTCAATTTCTCATATCATAATCTCAGTTTTCGAACTTTCAGCACATATGGCACCTCGTGCCCACATTTTTTTTCCATCTCACTCTTAACAACAAAATCTGCATGATAGACAGTACAAAATATCTTTACAAATGCACTTAAGATGTTCGAGAAGTCCTATTTACATAATATACATTAAATTTTAATTTCTAAATAAGTTTGGAAAATTGGCGAGCAAAGATAAAGTTATTTTTAGAAATCATTCGAGTAAGAAAGTGCCCCTTTCAATTTAAAATACAACATCGGAAGAATTATTACCTTTAACAGGGGAGTGGATAACTTAAAACTTAGTAGAAATTCCTTTTTAAGAAAAATACAACCTCAGACGATTTAAGGGGATATAATTGAGAAACTAATTGAATTAAGGATGTAACAATTATTGAAGTTTGAAGTATTGGAATGTATAAATAAATATGTATAAATACGATGAGGTATTGAAAACATTGTTGGTTATAACACAGGAATTAAACAGTTTAAACATTTGAATTGATAACAACAAATAAACACAACAGCAGAAAGTACACGGCATCACCCTTCGTGCTTTTACTCTCGTTCTCACCATAAGAATCAATATTCACTTTTATTCTTTCTTGTTGCGCCGTGCAACCGATCCCAATCATATATTACTGTTGTAGCGTGCAACCCGATCCAAAACATATAATATTGTTGCGGTGTGTAACCTGATCCATATAATATTCTTGTTGCGTGCAACTCGATCCAAATCATATAATGATGTTGCGGCGTGCAACCCGATCCATATAATATTGTTGCGGCGTGCAACCTGATCCATATAATATTGTTGCGGCGTGCAACCCGATCCCATTTACCAATCAACACCAATCACGACAGAATCCCGACAAGAAAATCAACAACATGAATAAGCACGTTCCGGCAAGGGAACCAACGATAAGAATTAAATATGTCCCGGCAAGGAAATCAACTATAACCAAACTTGTACCAACAATTAACTTCACAATGAAACCTCAACTACACAACAAGATATAATAAGTACGTGATAAATACACCTTCAACCACAATAATTGGACATGTAACCTATTTGCACGAAGTCATAGAGGAACTCACAATCAAGAAGTATCAAAGCAATAAGGAAGGCAATCACTTCAATTAAGGGTCAATGTAACACATAAGAATTATAGGAAAGCTAACAACTTCATATGAAGCATATAGAGGCAATTTAAGCAACTAGGAAACCCAATCATAACAGGATACTTTCCGCATAAGGACCTAAGAACCCTAGAGCATATTTTTCATAGATAAGTCTGAGCACACACTCGTCATCTCGCATGCACGGACTACAATTAGCATATAAGACTCAATTCCTAAGGAAAAATCCCCCACACAAGGTTAGGCAAGATACTTACCTCAAAGATGACAACTCGGTACTCTAAAATGGACTTCTCGGGGGAAAAGACATCCGGACAGCTCAAATCCAACTATAACAACTCCAAAACACACATAAATCAAATAAGGAACTATTCCGAATAATAAAATTTCAATCTTTACAAAAATGTAAAAATCGACCCAAAAGTCGACCCCCGGGACCGTACCTCGGAACCCATCAAAATATACAAAATTCGATCACCCATTCCAAAATGAGTTCAACCATACAAAATTTATCCAATTCCGATACCATTTGGTCCTTCAAATCGTGATTTTAAAATTTTGAAATTTTTCTTCAAAAATCAACTCTTTGCCCAGCCCAAAATATAATTTAAATGATAAAAATAAAGATAAATTCATGAAATATATTTAATTCTAGTTAAAGAACACTTACCCAATCGAATTTCGTAAAAAAACCCACTCAAAATCGCCAAGAACCGAGCTATAGAAGTCAAAATATGATGAAAATGGTGTAACCCTCAATTTTGGAATATATTATGTCTGCCCAGATGATTGTTCATTGCGATCGCGGGAGAAGTGATGCAATCGCGTAGAAGAAAATAGCTACTGGCCCAAAATATTCTATGCAATCGCGGGCAAATCAATGCAATCGCATAGAAGGAAAATGATGTTGTCCAAATTTATGTTATGCTATCGCGAACAAATCAATGCAACTACATAGAAGGAAAATGTTGTTGTCCAAATTTGTGCTATGCTATCGCGGACAAATCAATGCAATCGCATAGAAGGAAAATGCTGCTGTCCAAATTTGTGCTATGCTATCGCGGACAAATCAATGCAATCGCATAGAAGGAAAATGCCGCTGTCCAAATTTGTGCTACGTTATCGCAGACAAATCAATGCGATCGCATAGTAGGAAAATGCTGCTGTCCAAATTTGTGCTACGTTATCGCGGACAAATCAAACAACAGTTCAAACATAGGGAAAAATGATCCGTAGCCAATCCGAAACACACCCGAGGCTTCTGGGACCCCGTCTAATTACACAAACAAGTCATATAACCTAACACGGACTCGCTCGAGGTTTCGAATCACATAGAACACCAAAACAACGAATCAAACCAAAAATCAAACTTATGAATTTCCAAATCTTCAAATATCAAATAATCTCATGTCGAAACATATCAATTCAACTCGGAATAACGATAAATTTTGCAGACAAGTCCAAAATAAAATAACGGAGCTGTTCCAACTCTCGAAATTGCATTCCGACCCAGATATCTCAAAATCCAATTATGGGTCAAACTTCTCCATTTCCCAAACTTCAACTTTTCCAACTTTCGCCGAAATGCCTCAATTTACCCTACAGACCTCCAAATCTGAATCCGGGTGCGCGCCTACGTCCAAAATTACCATATGAAGCTGTTGAGATCATCCACGACCCATTCCGGGGCCATTTATCCAAAAGTTCAATTCCGGTCAAATTCTCACCGTTTAAACTTCCAAAGCTAGTTTCTTTCTTCCAATTTAACCGTGAATCATCTGTTAACTGAATTCAACCATGCATGCAAGTCAATACACATATTATGAAGCTGTTCGAGAGCTCAAAATGTCGTACCGGGCACAATTGCTCAAAACGACCAGTCGGATCGTTATAACTTTACTATGCCCGAAGACGTATTCAGCGTAGAAGTTGAGGGTTCAACTGAACCCATTGATTTCACTCGTAGCTGTATTTTTGCCCAAAAATTATTAAATATATACAAATAATAAATTTTGAACCTATTAAATTAGATGAGATGTAGTAGAATTGTAAATCTTAACCCATAAAATTCAAATCGAGAATCCCCTATGTTTATACCGTTAAGTTATTTCACCAAAAAGTTCAATAACTACGTGTTTTTTTATCCTTTAGTTACGATTCTTGTATTGAATTATAACGATGTAACTGAATCATTCTTTCTACTATAAAGAAAAGAACAAAGTAATTGTTACATCGTTAACCTATATTCCTTTTTTCTTTCTCTCTGTCTATAACAGAATTTATAGCTTTCTCTTGAAGCTTACTTTTGTACTAAAAAATATAAGTTATAGTCTAAATTTTAGGTCATGATTCCCCTAAAAATCTTTTTGTTCACGAGAACAATGAGGCATCCCTCTTGTTCGAATATTTCCATTTAAATGTCAACTAGCACACTAGAGAATATATAAATGAAATTGAAAGTGAGGTACAAATGCCAAAGAATATGTATTTGGTGATTCACTCTAGGTGGAGACTTTGAGCCCCTCCCATAAATTCAAGAATATGCAAAATTTGGCATTGAAATGACATAAAAAACGAAAAGAAGAAATATAAAGTAACCTTTGGCTATACTATATAGAATAGTGAATCAAATTCTTCACTAACTTGAAAGACATAATGAATTTCCACAAAAAAAGAAAAAGAAAAAAGTGACTACCAATATCGTATAGCTGCTTTTAAAAAAATGGACCTGTTTGTTTGTGCTGATCTCACTAGAATATCACATGTTTTTGTTTTTATTTTATGTATTATATTTGTTGATAATGCTTTTACGAAGGAAAAAAAAGTTGATATAAATTCATTTGGTTTTGGCAGTATTTAGAAATCAAAGCAAATGATGGCATGGGGCAATTAGTGAGTGACATCTTCAAAAGAAAGCAAAAGATTTACAAAAGGAAAATGTAAATAACCATAAGCTAAGATTGTTGGGTTTTTAAGTTATTAATGCTTAAAATAAGGTGATTAGAAAATGGAGGGAAATAAAAATTTTAAGTGAAATTTTAAGTCCTCCTCCCCCTTGGCAAAGGAACATTGTCCCATATTGGAAGAGGAAGAGGTTTTTTATGGATATATAAGCAATTACTCTTCTTCTAGCTCTTAAAGAGTTGAGAAAAGGCAAGCCTCGCATTGTTGTCGTCGCTCGGCTCGGCTTCGGCTTCGGTCAAATGATTGATTGATTAATTTTTTGGACAAAATTTATTTGTTAATAGTAAAATATTAACAGAAATATATTAAATATTTACTTTAATAACATAATATTTATATTAAAGTAAATATTAATATTAAATCCAATCTGTTTTTCAGTTGTGTAACTGAAAATTAAACTACCCTCTTCAATTTCATTTATGTTGTGCTCGTTTTGCATAAACAGTAATTCTGAAGAGTTGCACCTCTTTAGATTTCAGCCCAACTTTGGCTATAAATACAAGACTATTCTGCTCAAAATTTCCATACAATTTTTTGAGTTTCTCCTCCTTCTTCTGCATACTTTTAATATCAAATAAAGCAACAGTAAGTGTGATTTGCTACCGAACTTTGTGTTCGCTGAAACACTGGGGTTTGAAGTACCACTACACCGGTGTATAATTCGTTCTATCCCGGGAGAAAATAATCCACAACCTTGGATGCTAGGAGGGGATTAAATTCCTTAAGGAAACACTGTGAATTCAGTGAGCTCGGATTAAAATTCTGTTTATGTTCATTTATATTGTTCAGAATTATTTTACAAATACAATTTACTAACAAAGATTTATTCCTTACAAATTACTATTGCTATAACTAAAAAGAGTAAGCAACAATAACAAGAGTTTCCAACTTGAGGATCAATTTTTCCAACCAAAATTAGAACAATAATAAGGCCAATATTTTTAAATTGAGTACACTCTTGTACCAAGACATTTAAATTAATTCTCTTTAATTCATCGCGAGTTCCACACCAACTAAAGTTTAAAAAAAAAAAAGGAAATTAATTTCGTCTATTCTTGAATATTTCCTTCTAGTTTCCCTTCTTTTCTCTTCCTATCCTTAAGTCTTACCACTTCATATTGAATTAGTAATATTAGAAAAATATTCAAAATGGAAGCATCTTTTAGGAATGTTTAGTAAAATATATAATGAATATTCGACTTAATAATCACTATGAGAAACATTGTAACTAGTCCAACAATATCAGGAGAAATCAATGCAAGCTTCAATTCAATCAATATTTAAATCTATTATTGATTTGAAAACTGATTTCAACCTAGATTTAGTTAATCTCTACCATTCGTCACCAATAAAGCCCTCATATTATTCAAGATAAGATTAAGACAGAATAAATGCCAGAATAAAATTTGTAATTACTTTCACTGTTAAAAAGTTAAGGTACTAAATCTCAACCTTGTCAAGTCATTATATATCCAACCTTTTCTTGAACCAAAGAAGCTAATTCCACCCGAATTTTTTTACATAAATAACCGATCATATCCATTATTTACTTTTTCTAGTTATATATATAAATTATATATCGATTATACATAACTATCACATACAATATATAAATTATGTATGTATTATACCTCCGTCAATTATTTTTAATTTAAGTGATTGAGTGAACGACTATTTAGGTTCGATTATAAAAGAGAAACATTTGCAAATGGCCCAATTAATGCAAAGTAAAGGATATACGTAGCAAAAGAATCGTTCCTTATGTGGAATATAAAGTCGTTTGTTTTTTCTTTCAAAAGGTTATCAATCTCAAAGTCGTTGAAATTCGGTGCCCAAAATGAAGAATAACATAAAAGCTTATGTCTTTTCGTTAGGTTTAAAGGAAAGCAGACAAAAATTCATGTATAGTGTTGAAATATTCTTGGAAATTAAGGGCAGAAGCGGACGCAAAAATCTATATAAATGATGTTAACCTGTTATTAAAATACAAAGAGTAATCACAAAATGGTAGCACTGACACCAACTAGTTATTGTAATAAGTTGCTACTTAAGAATTAGTCAATACATTTTGAATTTTAATTTTCCAATTCAATTCGTCGGAGGATCAATTTGACCAGGGCTCAAATCAAACTTCACCGAGTAATGAAAAACTTAGGAGCTACGTAAACTTGCTAGTCGAAAAGAGATCTTTTCGGAACACAAATTTCCCGGATTGTCCTAAAATTAAGATATTTAGTTCAAAATTTTAAAATAAATTGGTTAATCCCAAAATAACAACCTTAGGAATGACTATTTGTGCACTCCACCCTACAAAATGTAGTATCTGTAGTGGGTGTTTGGACATAAGAATTGTATAATTTTAAAAAAAAAAAAAGGTGAATTTTTTTAATAATGAAATAATATTTAAAAATTAGAATTGTGTTTGGACATGAATATAATTTTGGGTTGTGTTTGAAGTTTTGTGAGTAATCTGAGTAAAAATTTTAAAAAATATTTTTTTTGGAATTTTTCATATTTTCGAAAAACTGCAAAATTCGTTTTTAAGTGAAAATTAAATATTTTATGACTAAACACAGATTTCGAAAAAAAAAAATCGAAAAATTGAAAAAATACTTATGTCCAAATGAGAAGTGTGTTTTTCATCTTTCGACCATATTTTCCCAACCGATCCACCACCGTCTTTTGTTCCCCAATTGTGTTCAATCTACGAATTTTAATCCGGCGGAGCATGAACCTGCAATCCTAAATGATACTTCGTCCATTTCAATTTATGTAAACTTAATTAATTAGGCAAGGAGTATAGAAGAAAAAGAATTTTTGAACTTGTAGTGTAAAATCAGGCACGTATATTATTACATAAAGGTAAATAAATTCAAATATGGAAATGATTCATTCTTTATGACACTTGTTAAAAAGGAAATATATTCATATAAATTGAAACAGACGAAGTAGTAAAGTAGTGTAAATTACCATCATGGATCAAATTGCAATTGACTGCCCTTGACTGCATGAGTTTATGCGTTAGAGGGGCAATTTGTAAAGGATCTTTACACAAATAGCCTGTCAAATTTACTAGTTAAATTTCCAAGTATATATAAACTAATACTGATTATAAAATTAAACACATAATATTCATTATTATACATATATGTCATTATGCAGTTGGGTGAGCGCCTATTTAAATTAATTCTTCGTAATAAAATTTGCCTTTTATAATACTTTCATGTTTAAGATTGTATGAATAACCTATTTGTCCAACTGTCCACCACGTAAAAATAGCACGGGCTAGTTATTTTTCGGGCTGGTAATTGACAAATAGCCAGTGTTTGCAAAGTCGTTGAGAAATAGCCACTATTTCGTTGCAATACGAAAAGTTCCATTTAATATACTTGAGATTGGTGCACCCGTGTATGAACTTCCAATATATTATGCTAGATCTCCAGCACACGAAAAGTTCCAGCATAATATACTGGAGATTGGAGCACCCGTGTATGAACTTCCAGCATATTATGCTAGATCTCCAACACACGCAAAGTTCCAGCATAATATACTGAAGATTGGAGCACATGTGTATGAACTTCCAGCATATTATGCTGGACCAGTATATTATGCTGGAAGTTCACATGTAAAAAAGTCGAACTCCAGTATATTATGCTAGAATATTTTTCGGATTTACAGTGTTTTCTTTCAAATTTATCTTTACATGAAAAATGACAAATTTTCAATTACTTTTACACAAATAGCCGGTAAAATTTATTAGTTAAATTTCCTAGTGTATATAAATTAAATACTGATTATATAAAATTAAACACAAAATAATCCATGCTGCCTTTTTCCTAATAATTTCTGCTCACTGGACAGTGTAGTCAATTATGCTACACGTTGTTTTCCCTTAGCTTATATATGCGTCTGAATGTCTTTAATCATCTATGCTGGCACCTTTCAGGGAAGAAGTTGACAGATACTAATCAGCCAGCTTAATTAGTGAGCGTGTATATATATAACTGTTGTGTATATGGTGAAAATCATATGCCTCCGATGTAGAAACTTAAGGTTCCGCCTTAGACTCGAGTCCGGGAGAGGTCAAGTGCGAAACCGTAGACCAGACTCAAGCTCGAAGACGGAGTGTAATGGCAGGAGGCAGGAGTTTGAGGAATACCGACGTCAAGTGTGCTTGACCTCAAAATAGTAACGAATCATATGCCCTCAATGTAGAAGCTCGAGGTTCCGCCCTAGGCTCGAGTCCGAGAGAGGTCAAGTGCGAAACCGGTAGACCGGACTCAAGCTTGAAAACGTAGTGTAATGCCAGGAGGCAGGAGTTCGAGAAAAACCGATGTCGAGTGTGCCCGACCTCGAAAGAGTACCGTTATAGATTTGTACCAGAGCGAGCTAGATTCTTGCCACGTCCCCAAAGTCATGGAGCAAATCACGAAATAGGATTGTACAATTCCGTACTAGACGGTTAGATAGTTGTACCAAGAATATTCCCTGCTGTAAATGAAAATATTCCTTATTTAGGGTTCCCCCACTATATAAAGGGGACCACAATCATTTATATGACCATTTTTTTTACTGAGCAAAGAATATACTCTCTACTTTTTTCACGTTGTTCATCAGAATTGCCCCTTAGCTTAATTGTTCTTACTTTGATTTTCCTACTTAATTGTTCTGACTGCCCTAAGGCACATCGAGGTCACCATCTCGAGGTCACTGCTGCTAAGTAACATTGGTTTGATTCACTTCTATCTTTTATTTCTATTTTATATTTCTTGATTATTAATTGGTATTGAAATAAATAACATATCTTTAAAACCACAAATCAAATTTAATTGTTACTCGTATTTTCGAGGTAAACAGTTTGGCGCCCACCGTTGGACTAAAGATAATAGTGATTTTTTTTATTGATTTTCGTTACACACATTACCTTTACACTTTTTCTTGTTAAGATTTTTTGATTCTGAGGCTTGAATATGTCTAGCACACAAAACGCACATGTTCATGACAATGAAGGTTTTGGAGAAAACTGGGGTATAGGGATCGGTGTACCACTCATAAACCCTGAGGAAGTGCCAAATATGGAGGCAGTTGATATCAGTTTGCATAACGCTCTGAACACGGATTCAGGCACAGACCCCGTAGGGAATGCACGCAGGGAAGCCCGACAAGGGGGACCAAGGAATTCCAGGAGTAGGAGATGAGGGAGTCAGTCTCCAAATAATATTCAAAATGTTGCAAGCTCAGCAAATCGCCATCGCTCAACTCTAAAGTCCAAATAAAACCACAAATGTAGCTGAACATGAAAACAATCAAAGTGCTGAGCCAACGCCAGAGAGTACTAATAAAACGAATCGCGGGGACTGACCCCACGATTATGAAAATGCTCGAAGAGCTCACTAAGAGGACTGAGTCCGAGAAAAAGAAAATTAAAGACAATGATAAAAAAAGTGGAGACCTATAACTCTCGTGTAGGCTAGATACCGGGGGCACCTCCAATTTTGAAAGGTTTGGACGCCACATACAAAAACCATTCCCTTAGAGTGCGGCAGCGATGCCCATTCCCAGAAAGTTTTGCATGCCCGAAATACCCAAGTACAACGGAACAACGGACCCTAACGAACATATTACTTCATACACTTGGGATCAAAGAAAATGACTTGAATGATGATGAAATTGAGTCTGTATTGTTGAAAAGGTTTGGGGAAACGCTCTCAAAAGGAGCTATGATTTGGTATCATTACTTTGCTCCTAACTCTATTGATTCATTTGCTATGTTAGCTGATGCATTCGTTAAAGCCCACGTCGGGGCCATAAAGGTGGCCATGAGGAAATCAGACGTCTTCAAAATAAAATGAAGGAGTGACGAAATGCTAAGGGAGTTCATGTCCATGTTTCAGATGGAAAGAATGGAACTGCCACCGGTCTCTGACGACTGGGCAGTACAAACCTTCATGCAGGGTTTGAACGAGCAAAGCTCAATTGCTTCTCGATAACTAAAACAAACTTGATCGAGTATCCAACTGTGACGTGGTCAGATGTTCATAAACGTTATCAGTCAAAAATCAGGATTGAGGACGACCAATTAGGCGCCCCCTCAGGTTCAGTCCATTCTAATAGGTTCATGGCCAAACCCCCGAGGGACACGAATAGGGATTCGAGATCAAACACGGAAAGGTATCAGCCATATGTCGATCAAAGGAACAGCGGCCCAAGCCATAACATTCCTCGAAGCGATCGGAGAAGTGATCGGGGGCAAAGTTCTCGGGGGATCATGAGTAAGAGCGGGTTCGATAAACATACCGGCCCCACGGAGGCTCCCCAATTATTAGAGTACAACTTTAGTGTGGATGCATCATAGATCGTGTCGGCTATTAGAAAAATCAAAGACACCAAGTTGTCGATGCCCATACAAATCGATCCTTCTCAAAGAAACCTGAACCTGACGTGCAAGTATCATGGTACGCACGATCATAGAACAAAAGATTGTCGGTAACTAAGGGAAGAGGTGGCTCGATTATTCAACGAGGGAAACCTTCGAGAATTTCTGAGTGATCTGCCAAGAATCACTCCAGGGAGAAAGATATAAGGAAAAACGAGCAAGAAGAACCACAACATGTAATCCATATGATCATTGGAGGAGTCGATGTCCCCCAACGTCCTATATTCAAGCAAACTAAAGTATCAATCACTAGAGAAAAGTGGACTTTGAGCTATGAACTCGAGGACGTCCTGTCATTCTGCGACGAGGAAGCAGAAGACACATACCAACCTCACAACGATGCCCTGGTAATCTCTATTCTTTTATATATCAAGTTAAACGTGTTTTTGTGGATCCAAGTAGCTCTGCAAACATAATTAGATCGAGGGTCGTGGAATAACTTTGCTTGCAAGATCGGATTGTACCTGCATTCCGGGTGTTGAATGGCTTCAAAATGCAAGCGAAACAACAAAAGGAGAGATTATCTTTCCAGTAAACGTAGTCGGGACTATACAAGACACCAGGTTCCATGTCATCGAAGGTGACATGAGGTATAACGCACTTCCCGGGAGACCATGGATACATACCATGAGGGCAGTGCCTTCGACTCTCCACCAGATGATGAAATTCTCGATAGAGGAAGGAGTGAAAAAAATCCACAGAGAACAACATGCTGCAAAAGAGATATTTTCAATCTCAGAGGTGGTGCCAATACCGAAACCCTAGGCCTCGGAGAAATCGAGCTCCAAAGGTAAGCAGGCGGCTAAGTAGCAATCACAACTCCAAGCCTCAACGGGAGCGGAATAGTAGGTAATCGAATGTGAAAAAGGGAACTTCCTTACTCCTCGAACCTTCATTGTTCCCGAGGAGTCTGATGCTACCAAGTCAATCGCTCAAGAGAAAGCTACACCTGGTAACGGGATTGATAATATGGATTGCATTGCGTGGTCTCATTTAGATATGACAGGTATTCTGCCAGAAATCACCACACATAGGCTGAGCATCGATCCCAGGTTTAAACCAGTGAAGAAAAAAGGGAGGCCTCAGTCCGATAAGCTACGTACCAATATCCAATTGACAGGATGTTCGAAGAACAAACAAGTTAACAACGAAAGCCTATATTGATGATATGACTAGTTAAGTCCCTGTGCCAGACGACCATTTTAGTTCATTTGCAGGAAACAATTAGCATTTCGAAACAATGAGATGCGAAGCTTAACCCAGAAAAATGTGCCTTCGGAGTTGGCTCGGGTAAATTTCTCCATTTTATGGTGTCAAATCGGGGTATTAAATCATCCCCGACCACGTCGAGCCTTTTGAATATATCATGGTCACGGATAGCAAGATAAGACTGTATCGAGCCCTCAGAGTTGTTGGTAAAGGATCTTACAAGCTTGGCACGATGGAATCTCTCAAAGGCGCGCAATCTCGTAGACATCCTTTTTACATGAAGTCATTAGGTTTTAAAGCATACGTTGCACTCTTTTTCCCTTGGCTCGGATTTTGTCCCAAATGGATTTTACCGGCAAGGTATTTTAACGAGGCAACAACTATGTGCTGCCTAAGGAAAACTCAACAGTATCCAAGGTTTCGAATACTGGGGGCATCACCTTCGGAGGTTATATCTTTTAAGAAAATACTTCACGCCTAAGAGGGCCTCGATAGGAAAATTTTGTAATGGGCCAAACGGTCAGATGAACCGTGTCCATATAATAATCAAGCCCCGACAGCAAAGCATGTACATGTATCAATTATTTGAAGAAGCGTTATGTAAATATCAAAAACACTTTGTGTCTCAAATAAATCTACTATTACACGAACTCTACACTCATAATCCTATGGGAAATGGCTCAAGAGCCAAAGCATAAAGGCACCCCCGAATACTCGAAACTGTCATCGACAGTCTGTACGTCTGAGTCATTGAAAACTCGGGCTTATAAGACCTCATAAGGGCACCCCCTTGAAATAAAGGCCAACACCAATATACTCGGGGAACAAGTTCAGAAAGTTATCGGGAAACAAGTCTAAGTGGCATACCCGAAGGCTACGACCATACTAAAGACTACGGTCATATAAAGGCTACAACCAAAATAATGTGGCTCGGAAACGTCCAACTTCCGCTATAAATTAAAGGCCTTCAGACATTGAAAAACCGATTAAATTAGGCTACCCTCGGCAAAAGCAAAAATGAAGGACTTCGATAAATTCAGTCCCCGAAAAATTTGAGGGCCTCGATAAATTCAGCCCTCGAAAAATATAAGGGCTTCAATAACATCGGCCTTCGGAAATACCTCAAGAGGTATTCAATTATGTTTACAAAAACAAATTACTAATATGGTTCCTATATGTCGAACCTTCGAAAAAACCTACTGGTGCAAAAAACACATGCTAAGGCATAGTTAAATTTTCACTAAGTCTTTTAGCTGAAATGGGGGGAAAATTATATAGCCATTCTAAGAGGCCGAATCGGCCAAACTTACAGAGCCTAAGGGCCGATATATAAGAGCCCAAGGGCCAACTTAAAGGGCCTAAGGGCCAACTTTGAAAGGCTTAAGGGCCAAAAGCATATTGTACGAGACTTCGTTCTCACTCTACTGGGGCTCAAGGATCACGATATCTCAAGTTCGCATCGGATCGATTTAAACTTGGCTTGAGGTTTATTATACCTATCGATAAAAATCTAAGGGTTTATTCCCAAACCCAAGCCACTTCTCGGACCAATCATTCAAGTTATGCAAAAGGAGTATTCCATAAATAAAGACAATGGGAAATCCAGCACAAGTCAAAAATGAGATAAAAGGTTCCTCTTGTATTCCCAAAGGATGATTACAAGGAATATTTACACAAAGGATACTTCCACAAAACAAAATAAGGAAACCTAAGACTACTTTGGAGTCACATCTTCGGCAGTCGCATCTTTGAGAGCCTCATACTCAGGGACTTCAACTTCGTCTCCTCCACTCTCAGAGCCACTGACAGAATCATCTTCATCGGAAAGTAGAGAGGCAACCTCTTATTCTAAAATCTTTGCCCTTTTGATATCAACTGAGAGATCGAAGCCGCGAGCGTGTAGCTCCTTGAGAGTTACCCTCGAAGATTGTCGCTACAATGATCAAGTTCACTTGATAACTTAACTTCTATTGCAGAAGAAATCTCCTTGGCTCGAGCATTAGTTACTTCAGCATCGGCTCGGTAAGAAGACATAATTTCCTCAGCGTCAGATCTGGCCTTGGCCAACTCGGAAACAGATTTAGCTTTAAGCTCCCCGATTTTGCGGTCATGAGCTTGGCTCTCCTCTTTCACACTTTGAAACTGTCGTTCGAGTGACGCCAGCTGCTCTCGAAGTGTTTCCTTCTCAGAAGCGAGATTGTCTATATGTTACCTCCACCCCAGGGTCTCTGCCTCTTTCTTCTTAAGCTCCTCCCGAAGCTGCGCCACCAAGACGACCTTCTGATAAAACTACAAATTAAAAGTATTAGTCGTAAAAAAAAACAATTACATAGCAGCCCTCAGAGGCTATATTACCTTTTCAACATACTCGGCTCGTCCTTGGCAAGCCTGCTTGAATTCAACTCGTAGATCGTTGATCTCTATCTCTTTCTTACCATAGAGGATCTTAAGATCGTCCCTCTCTTTCGTAATCTTTTTAAGATCAGTCTCACATCGAGCAAGATCAGTTCGAGACTTGGAAAATGCCTTTTTATAGAGCACCACAACTTTCATATAAAAGGAGGAAAAATGGATTCAGAACAGCAAAAACAAGCATGCATAATAAACAGAAAACTACTTGCTTGAAGAGTCTACGAGCCTCTTAAAAAATGAAAGAAGCATATGGTTCGGGGCCATCATCAAGCCGTGCAAGACATTCTCGAAAGATGTCATGCCCTTCATGGCTTGCTTCCACTTGAGAAGACCTCGTATTCTGAGTTCGGGATTTTCCCCTCGGAGAACTCGGGGCCAGGAGGTAAATCATCCTAATTGAATACCCCAAGTGATCCAACGAGGCGTTCTATTTTATTTGAAGAGGCTCGGGATCGGGCCGTCCGACCTCACCTTCCAAATAACCTCCTTAGCGAGGTGCCTTTTTTTTAACGATGACTCGGGGACTTTTTTTAAACTCCTCTCGAAGATTTCTTCGGCTCTCCCATGAGCCACATCGACCTTCACCGGCTCAACAGACTTCAAAGCACCTAATTTTCTCTTTCACGAGCTACCAACAGGCAGTCATCATCTTCTTCTTCCTCCTGATCCCGAAGGCATTGGGCCGTTTTCGAAGATAAGGCCACCGTATCGACCTTGGACCTTTAAGCGATGCTCTTCTTAGGCTTCAGGGGATCTGCAGATGACTCTCTTTTTCTTGTTCTTTCTTTAGAAGACTTCGGAACCTTTTCTTATCAGCCGGGGCCGTCCGCATAGCAACGACGTCTCCAAGACCTATACAAAACCGAAGTAAATACCCTATAAGAAAACTACAGGAAAACAAACAAGAGAAATCACCATAGTTTTGGGCCTCCGATCGACCCTTGACCAAATCTTGCCAGCGACACTCCAAATAAGAGGAAGCGGAAGCGGAAGCCAGCTTTCAGATCTAGCCTTAGAGGCCCGGGGCCCCACCAGGAAACCAAGTAGTGGTTGCGCCATCGGAAAAGGGTTCGACCAAAGAAAAGGATAAAGCTGAGAAAAAGAAAAGAAAGCAGGGTATAAACCTTCTATGTAATTACGTTTCATGTTGCACTCCTTGGGGAACGGCACAGATTCAACAGGAATTAGGTGGGAGGTCCTGACTCGGACAAACCGGCTCATCCACCCTCGATTTTTGTCCTCGTCGATACTATAGAAGAGAGATTTCAAGGATCGGCGTTGAAATTTTATCAAGCCACCGCGATAAAGTCGAGGACTATACAGTCTGATCAGATGGTCGAGGGTAAAAGACATCCCATCGACCTGGCTCGAAAAGAACACGATCAAGTAAACGATTCACCAGAATGAGGGGTAGATCTGGCCAAGCGTCAATCGACATTGTTGGCAAAAGTCAAAGATAACTGGATCTATGGGACCTTGAGCCGTAATTACAGGACCCGACATGAATGGAAAGGCCAACCAACACTGACACACATTTGATGTTTTGGGGAAGAGCGCCGACGTGACACTTCCGGTCATTTCAAGCACATATGTCACGAGCGTGACATCACATAAGAAGCTCGGGGAGGTCGAGGTGCAAATCGTTTCTTATCATCTTAGTCTAAGAAATGCAGAGACTATCTGTATACGGTCAAAACTATATGCCCCCGATGTAGAAGCTCAAGGTTCCGCCCTAGGCTCGAGTCCGGGAGGTCAAGAGCGAAATCGGTAGACCAGACTCAAGCTCGAAGACGGAGTGTAATGTCAGGAGGCAGGAGTTCGAGGATTATCGACATCAAGTGTGCTCGACCTCGAAATAGTACCGTTATGGATTTGTACCAGCGAGCTAGATTCCTACCACGTCCCCAAAGTCATGGCGCAAATTACGGAATAGGGTTGTACAATTCTGTACTAGACGGTTAGACAGTTGTACCAAAGATATTCACTGTTGTAAATGAAAATATTCCTTATTTAGGGTTCCCCCATTATATAAAGTGGATCCCAATCATTTATAAGACCATCTTTTTACTGAGCAAAGAATATACTCTCTACTTTTTGCCTGTTGTTAATTAGAATTGTCCCTTAGATTAATTGTTCTTACTTTATTTTTCCTACTTTATTGTTCTTTATTTTTCCTACTTTATTGTTCTTACTGCCCTAAGTCACCTCGAGGTCACCGTCTCGAGGTCACTGCTGCTAAGTAACATTAGTTTGATTCACTTCTATCTTTCATTTCTATTTCATATTTCTTGATTATTAATTGGTATTGAACTAAATCACATATCTTTAAAACCACAAATCAAATTTAATTGTTAATTGTATTTTTGAGGTAAACATGTTATCTAACCATTGGTTATGATGGTGGCCGCCACGGATAAATGATAATCATTTGCCAAAATTACTTCATTGAACTATACAGCCATATAAGGGAAGTCATGGCATCTTACATGTGCATGGAATTGGTCTAATTAGCATAGAGATAATACATAAATTACCCATCAAATTTGTCCGGAAAAATCATTCATACACTTTAACTTTACGGGCGATCTATGTCCCCCCTATTCTTGTTTGGGGTGAATTTAATATCTCATTGGTAACACTTAGTCACTCTTGTGGTGGAGTGTGTAGTACACGCGTGCCACCTGTCTAAATCTGCTCAAAAATGATTTTTTTCTGTTTTTACAAAAAAAAAAATTAGTTTTTACAAATTTGTTTTTCCAGTTTTTACAAAATAAAATTCTTTTAAAAAACTGAAAAAAGAAAAATAATATTTTACAAAAACAAAAATATTTTGTTGAAAATAATTTTTTCAGTTTTTCAAAAACAAAGATATTTTGTTAAAAACGATTTTTTTTCAGTTTTTTCAAAAAAAAAAAATAGTTTTTACAAATTTATTTTTCAATTTTTTACAAAATAAAATTCTTTTAAAAAACTGAAAAAATAAAAATAATATTTTTCAAAAACGAAAATATTTTATTGAAATTAATTTTTTCAGTTTTTAAAAAACAAAGATATTTTGTTAAAAAACTATTTTTTTCTATTTTTACAAAAAAAAATTAGTTTTTACAAGTTTGTTTTTCCAGTTTTTACAAAAAAAAAATCTTTAAAAAACTGAAAAAATAAAGAAAAAAACTTTTTTCAAAAGCGAAAATAATTTGTTGAAAATATTTTTTTAAGTTTTTAAAAAACANAATAAATAAATTAATAAACTTTCAGAGAAAAATATTAAATAAAGTAATATGCTAATAAATATTTCTATTAAAAATGTAATAATATTAAATATTAGATGATATAATCTATATATTATTAAAAGGAGAGGAAAAAGCCCTCTCCTTAAGCCAAGTGGCAACCTAAAAAAATGCCACATGGCATAATTAGTTATTTAGTTTATAATTAGTTATTAGTTATTGGTTATTATTTTTAATTTAAATATATAAAAAACAAAAATAATAAAATAAAATAAAAAACTACCATATATATATATATATATATATATATATATATATATATATATATATATATATATATATATTGGTTA
>MU689160.1:9181-42288 GCA_026770625.1 Nicotiana glauca | reverse complement strand
TAAATATGTACAGACAAATACAAATAATTATCCAAAAATACCGCGAAAAATCTAAAAATTGCACACAAAAAAAAATTATTTTATTTTGAATTTTTTGGAGTATTTCTCATATAGGGCAAAAATCACGTGCTCACATCTGTTAGGACACACAAAAATGGGAATCATCATACTGTCGATCCCGCATACACTCCAATAATGAAGAATAAGCGACTATGCAAGCTAACATGTGGCTGGGTTCGGAGACATCTAACCTCACGAACTAATTGGCCAAATCCTGAACATCTAAAACAAACGGTCTCTTACAGATCGAAATATATGCAAGACTGCCCATACTAACTGACTTCCTACTCAAAGCATCGACCACTACATTGGCCTTCCCCGGATGACATAAGATGGTGATATCATCGCCTTTCAACAACTCCAACCACCTTCTATGCCTCAAATTTAGCTCCTTCTACTTGAACAAGTATTGCAAAATGTTGTTTTCCGTGAACAATTCACATGCCACACAATATAAATAGTGTCTCTGAATCTTCAATGCGTGAATAATGGCTGCTAACTCCAAATCATAAACTGGATAATTCTTCTCATGAATCATCAACTGTCATGAAGCATAAGCAATGACATTGTAATCTTGTATCAACACCGCACCAAGTCCAATACGAGATTCGTCAGAATAAACTATATATGGCTCTGAACCTGTGGGCAAAACTAACACTGGCACCATAGTCACAGTTGTCTTGAGCTTTTGAAAGCTCACCTCACACTCGTCTGACCGCCTGCTGGGACCCTTCTGGGTCAACCTAGTCATTGGGGTTGCAATAAATAAGAACCCCTCCAAAAACCAACGGAAATAACCCGCCAAACCCAAGAATCCTCTGATCTTTATAGCTGATGCGGGTCTAGGTCAATCCTTGACTGCCTCTATCTTCTTTGGATCTACCTAAATACCCTCTGCTGAAACAACATGACCCAATAAAGCAACTGATCCTAACCAAAACACGTACTTTGAAAACTTAGCATATAACTGACTATCTCTCAAGGTATGAAGAACAACTCTAAGATGCTGCTCATGCTCTTCCTGGCTGCGGGAGTAAATCAAAATATCATCAATGAAGACTATCAAGAATGTATCCAAGTAAGGTTTGAATGCTCGGTTCATCAAATCCATGAAAGCCGCTGGGGCATTTGTCAACCCAAATGACATCACCAAGAACTCATAGTGAGCATACCGGGTGTGGAAAGCAATCTTAGGGACATCGGATGCCCTAATAATCAACTGATGGTAGCCAGATCTCAAGTAAATCTTAGAAAATACCTTGTCACCCTGAAGCTGATAAAAAAAATCATCAATACTCGACAATGGATACTTTTTCTTGATTATATCCTTGTTCAACTATCGGTAATCTATACACATTCTCATCGATTCGTCCTTCTTCTTAACAAACAACACTGGAGCACCCCAAGGCAAGACACTAGGTCTAATAAATCCCTTATCAAGCAAGTCTTGCAACTGCTCCTTCAATTATTTCAACTCAGACGGGGCCATATGTTACGACGGATTAGAAATGGACCGAGTGTGTCGATGCCCCCTTTTTCTTGTGAAATTATGTCAATGACATTTGGGCGGACAACTCATTTCCTTTGGGTTTGAATTGAAGAGTCGCCACCTAATGATTAAGTGCATTAGGACACTACGAAGAAGTTTGATCTTGAAAACCAGAGAATGGGTAAAGGCTTGAAATTATCTCAAGTGGAAGGTATTAGGCACCCCTCAAGATCCACTAGTAGGGTTCCCGGCAATGCTATAATTGTGACTTTAAGTGCAAACAACAAATAGAAAAATTAGAGTTACAAATATGAGGGGGTTTTCACATAATTGTTGTGAAGGATTACATCTAAACGAAGTTGGAGAAGTTGAAATTTGAGGGAAGAAGCAGGTTTAAATATTTTGAATAAACAGGTAAAAAGAGGAAATTTGCACATAGTTGTTACAAATCAAAAGCTGAAGTTTGAGAAAAGCAGTTGAAATTCTGAAATAAAGTAAACAAATAAGGGAAGGGGTCCTAGGTTTATACATAATATGGATCACCCCACACAACACTCGGGAACAATTTATACACATGGTGTTATCGCATGGTCATCATATAAATATCTACCATTTCCCACCTAGTTAAGGTATTAAATGCGGAATGGTCTCATTTTACTTATTACATGCTATTACCCGTCCTAAATCCTATCAGCCCCCGAGGCATTTGGGACTACTAGTCCTAAAGGGAAGGGAGATTTGGGCTTTTGTGGTTTTAAAAGGATAAAATTCTATTGCGACAATCAAAACACATAGAGCAGATATAGGGAAACACATAACAATTAAAGGCTCAAATAGGCCTCCTCCACTTAAAGACGGATTGTTTAGCATGTCTTGCACATACTGGTTACGGTCTTAATTAAACTTAAACAAAAAGTGAGGTAGACTGATTTATTACATATTTCAGATAAGAAACCCGAATCAGACCTGCCTACTGGTTGGAATTTAATGAAGTCTGATTCCATTAACTAATTCACTTTATGGCTTGCTAGGTGAAAGCTATAGGCTTGATATCTAACAATGCAGGAGTGTAATAATTTTAAAGAAGAAGACTTATTGGTTACAAAAAAAAAGCATAAGTTCTGTAGATATTAAGCAATGCTATTTACTGATTTTAGACTTATTGGCAAACTAGACAATTCAGATTTAGTTGATAGCTCCTATAGGCATTCTTTCTAGGTGCTGAATGATTTTAAGACATTTACAGTAGAAATAAAAGTGTAGAAGTCCTATCAGCTTTGTGTCTAGAATGTTGTTTGTTATTCAAACCTATAAATACATTTGCCTAGTGAAAGATGCAGATGCAAAATTCAGGAAGTCATATAGGCATATTATCTATATGATATACAACGTTTCAGAGATGACTTATAGACATGGTCTCTATATAATGCAAAAGTGTAGAAACATATAGACATGGTTTCTATATGAAAATGCAGAACCTATAAATAGGATTTCTATATGAAATGTAGAACCTATAAACGGGATTTCTATATGGAAATGCAGAACCTATAGTCATGTTTTCTAAATAATACAAAAGTGCAAAAATTTATAAGCATGGTTTCTATACGAAAATGCCAAACTTATAGACGTGGCTTCTATATGAAATGCGTAACCCATAAACATGATTTGTATATGAAAATGCATAACTGAAAGCAGGGCATGATTGCAGAAGTGTGTTAAATTCCTATGAACATGATATCTATCCCTTTTGTATGCATGATTTACCCACCCTTTTTCTCTACAATCCCTAATAGTTATTACGAGATTATTACATCCAGAATTGAATAAGAAAAAGAAATAAAATTACATCAGAAAAACTAAAAAATTACAACCAAGAAGAGCCTGATTTAGTCTTCTGTCTAAAACCAACTCCAAAGTTCAAATTTCCAAAGCCTTTCTCTTATTTGGGATGTATCAGAGTTCCTTAAGAGTCTCCAGTGGACTCCGGCCAATGCTTACACCCAAATACATTGCAGAATTGAATTATAGTGCAGTGTGGAAGGGCCAGCCCTCAAATGTCCAAGTTAAGAATTGAATTATAGTGCAGTGTGGAGGGGGCAGAACATAGAAGCTAGGAGCGAGTTTAAGTGTAATAATGGGGATTCTAGGGAAACCCAGGATAGGCTGGTGGTCATACCCAGCAATTGGAGGTGATGGCACACCCCGACCAGCCTGTTAGCCAGATTGTTTGGGAGTTAGAATCCATTAAAGGATCAAGTACAGACATGAGCAACAATTTGGATGCTGCCATGTTCTGAACTTTAACTCAAACACATAGAGGGGAATATGGGTACAATGATTCACCGCAGAAACATATGCAAAGAGAACAACATACGAATTTAACACTGAGCATAGACAACAAAGTCGATAGGATTGCAGAAGTTGTAAAATAAACACATTGGGATGAGGCTGAAAACTAAATTATAACATACCAGTTTCAGGCAAACAAGAAAAGAAAGTTGTAGTCTTGTAAAACCAAATTTCAAGCAAATAGTCTGATAGATTTTAGAACAGAGCTACGAGATTATGTGTGTAAAAGTATTGAATTGAAAAGTTATGTAATTGAAAGTGTCTGGAAAGGTGTCCAATTCCAGGTTTGTTGTGAGAAAGGAGTCTTGCCCTTTTTATAGTGTAGAAGGCAAGCAGAATAAGGTAGGAGAATAATTTAAAAAAATTAGTTGTCAATCATTTACACAAGTTTCCCTTTAGTTATGGGATTCTGATTTCAAACGGGTAAGATAATTAAGGAAGGAGGTTGATCAAACACTTTTCCAAAGCAGTACAAGAAGGGTAAATACATAGAGATTTATTTAAGGAAAAAGTTTGATAGCACACGGTTTTTGCAAAATAAGGAAAGGCAATCAATCAGTAGCCAGTAAAATCAGCAATTAAAGATTTCATGGGAATGAACCAGGTCAGGAAGAAGGGAAAGATCTTGACTTTAAGGAAAATCAGTACCAATCAATTAAACCTAAAAGAGGATTCTGAATCAATCAAAAGTTGAAAACCTTTTTGGAAGAAAGGATTCATCACACATATAAAACATTCTATCATGCTCAAGCGCGGATAATTGTCATACCAATCAGTAGAAGAGTCTAACATAGAAAAAGTTTAGTCATAAAGAAGTTCAAGCTCAATTCATAGACTCATTATGAGTCTTAGAGAGTCCAGGGTTCCAAAATAGAACCCTAGTCCAAACACAAGATCAAAATTCGCCAAAACTGCAAATCCTAGGGTTTCAAACTCGAATCAGATACAGAGATGAAGTGACAAATAATTGAAACCGGCTCAGAGGTCTCTTTCAGAGACTTATGAGAAAACAAACAGATACAATAACAAGTTTGAAACAACAAAGTGAAGAAATTTATTTGGAGCATAGTGAGGGTAGAAAGAACATATTTAAGAAAAACCTAGGGCATAAACAAGTTCAGAAGAGAGAAGAGGTAGTATAACACTCAAGAAAACAGTAGACGAAACATGTTTAAAGAGAACTAAAACAAGGTCCAGCAAAAAAGGCAAACAAAGAACTTAAGAATTCAGTAAGAGATACATACAGTAGGAGAACATAAAATACCAGAAAAGTATATCAAGAAGACATATAGGAAAACACAGTAGGACGAACATGTAAGTGTGGTGTAGAAACGCAGTAGAAAGACAAGGCACAGAAGAACATATATAGTTGAAAAACATAAGAAAGTAGTAGAAACACATGCATGAAAAATATACATAAAGATAAAGGAAAAGAAAAGTCGGAGAAAACATTTTGAGTTTTTTAGAAGACCTAAATCAAAGAGAAGTAATTTTCGAAAGAAAAAATAGGGGAAAATGTTTAAGAACTCAAGTAGAGCACAAGCATAGAACAGATTAAGAAAACAAACAGAGAAAACCACGAATAGCTAGGGTTTTAGAGGAACCCAGGATGAGAAAGGCTTGGAAAAGGTCCGATCTAAGTCGGCTAAGGTAGAACCAGGCTCGAAATGCTTTGGATATGCTAGAGCTAGGCCGGAGAAGCTATAGAACCTTGAATCGGAGAAGATCTGAACGGACACCATCGAGGTCAGACCTAGAAACTTTGAACACCAAGCGTTTAAGAGTGGAGGGAGGTGAGTATAGGCCATCCAAGGCTTGAGAGGCCATGGAGTTCAGTTAGATTGTGGTTAAAAGTGGTAAGAGAGGCTAAGGTTTCAAGAACCTTTGAGAGAGTTTGAGCGAGGAAAGGAATTCAGGGGCGGCTGATAGAGTGAGAATGAGTTACGGTTAGGGGTTTGGGTAAATTAAAAAGGTGAGGGAAAATCGTGACCGTTGATCAGATTGATCCACAACTTGGATTAAAAGAGGCTTGGGTCAGGTAGTTCTAAATGGGATAAAGGTATGGAATTGGGCTAGTCCGGTTATGATTCAAAATTGGATCAATTAGGGAGGGTCAATGTGGCTATGATAAAATGTAATGGGGCTGCAATTGCAACGAAATGAGGCTACATTTTAAATAGCCAGTTTTCCCCTTTTATTTTATAAAACATAGTAAAAATAATTTTAAAAGAAAATTAAAAGTGCTGGATCAGTTAATAATATATAAATATTAAATTAAAAATATTGGATCCAATTTCATAATTATAAAATATTATTAATTCTTAAAATAAGCTAAAATTGCAATTACATACAATTTATACTTTAAAATACTAAATAAATTGTTAAAAAATGCATGAAAATTACCTTAGCTATATTTTGGTACAAATATGATAATACAATAAATTATTCACCAAAAATGCAAATTTTAGGAATAATTATTGATTTTGTACTGCTAAAAATGGACAATAAATTGATTTAAAATTTTTTAAAAATAGGGAAAAATACTAAAATACTTGGGCATACTTTTATATGCCATTTTGAAAGTATTTGTAAGAAAAATACTTAAGAAAAAATTGGGTATCAACAGTTGCCCCTCTTTACCCGGGAAGGATGGAAGAGTTATCAGGTAAAGATATGATGGCTAATTTTGACCGAACGAAACGGGTAAAATAATTGACCGTGCTGTGGTTCCTGAGCTGCCTACATATCCCCGATCTTACAGGAATAAGGCCATTTGTAGTTTAGGATCCGTCGGCGGAGCATGCCAATGGAGATCTTTCAAGAACGGACGCGATATTTAGGTTGGGATGGGCGGTTAAGAGTCTAGTAGGGCTGCAGGAACCGGAGCGGGATCGCTCCTACTGAGATAGTCATTGCTCGCTGGTTTAACTGCAAATAAACAATACACGCATATATTGTTCATAAATTTAAACATGATGCAAGTTCCCAACAGACCATGAATGCTTTCTTTGGACAGTTAGGACGGCGTCCTCGGATCATGATGTCCTGGGCCATGAAGCATATAATAAAGAATTCGAAGGCTATGAAATGATGCTCTCGGGCTATGAGAATGATGCCTCTAAGCGATGATGCCTTTGAATAATGATATGCAAGAGATAAAAAGGGATCCTCAAGCCATGGCATTGCATTCTCAGGCTTTGAAGATGGTGCCTCCGAACAATGACGACCTTGGACAGTTGGGTAGTTTTTCAGACCTTGCAATGCGATAGGTGGCAATTTTTCAGCCCATGAGTGCTTAAATAAAGTGGCGATATTTCAGCCGATACAAGACATAAATAAAGGTGGCGATATTTCAGCCCATGAGAGCGTAAGTAAAGTGGTGATATTTTAGCCAATGCAAGACATAAATAAAGGTGGGGATATTTTAGCCGATACAAGACATAAATAAAGGTGGCGATATTTCTGTCGAATCAAGACATACATAAAATTGGCGATACTTCAGCCGATGTAAGACATAAATAAAGGTGGAGATATTTCAGCCGATGCAAGACATAAATAAAGGTGGCGATATTTTAGCCAATGCAAGATGTAAATAAAAGTGGTGATCTTTCAGCCATGCAAATGGATGTAGAGCTTAACCTCGAAAGGCAGAATGGTAGCCTTATGCAATGCAAGAAATGCAGATGGAGACAGAGCTTAGTCTCGAAAGGCAGAATGGTAGCCTTATGGAATGCAAAAAATGCAGATGGAGGTAAAGCTTAACCTTGGAAGGAAGAATGGTAGACTTATACAATGCAAGAAATGCAGATGGAGGTAGAGCATAACCTCGGAAGGCAAAATGGTAGCCTTATGCAATGCAACAAATGCAGATGGAGACAGGCTTAGTCTCGGATGGTAGAATGCTAGCCTTATACAAAATATGAAAGATGAATAGCAATAAAAATTCTTAGCTTATAGCTGATAGCTAGTAGATGATTGTGATATTATGGCTGATGGGGATATCGCATGGGAATAGCGATTGGGAAGCGATAATTCAGATAGTTGTATTACTAAATAGTATAAGTGTACAATATGTAATTTTATGACTTGGGTACCTGCATCCAAAGAGAAATCGTGAGTTTCATAAAGGGGAAAGTTTAGTTCGTGTCCTCGCTGACTTTACTTGCCCTATTCGGCTTTGATCTGATGACACCGTTTGTATCCTTGGGCTAGCGTTGCTAAACAGAGCACCTTTGGTGATAGACATGCGTGATTTAGTAAAAACATAGCATAAATACATAGTTAAGAATAGTTTTCTTTAGATAAACCAAAGACTGATACGTGGTCCACGATATTGCGACTTCTCTTGTTAAGCAATTTTGAGGGTCCTCCTAAAAATTCTGCCCCAGTTTGCCGGGCTGTTGCTTCTGACGGCTGCTAACAATAAACGGTTGAAATAAACTTCATAATTTTGAGGGTCCTCCTCAAAATTCGTCCCCAGTTTCCAATCGCGGGGGGAAATGAAAATCTTATTGAATTGTGACCGAACCCATAAGGTTGCGTACGTATCCCCTCCTAAACGAGAATCAGGTCAGACGTAGTTCAAACTACATAAGGAAATCATAAATGGTTACACATAGTAGCACTTGACTGCATCTGAATTTATCAGTGTTGGCCAAACTTCTCCATCCATTTCTGCAAGTATAAGGGCTCTTCTTATCAGAACCCGGTAAACCATGTATGGACCCTGTCGGTTGGGAGAGAACTTCCCTTTGGCTTCATCTTGATATGGAAAAATCTTCTTTAACACCAGTTGCCTAGGTGTGAACCGTCTTGGTTTGACTTTCTTGTTGAAGACTCTGGACATTCTTTTCTGATAAAGCTAACCATGGCAAACTACATTCATTCTTTTACCATCTATAAGATCCAGTTACTCGTAGCGACTCTTTACCCATTCTACATTGTCGAGATCAACTTCTAATATGATCTTTAAGGAAGGAATTTCTACTTTGGCGGGAATGACGGCTTCTGTCCCATATACCAGCATGTAGAGGGTTGCCCCAGTTGATGTTAGGACTGTGGTGTGATACCCCAACAGAGCGAATGATAGTTTTTGTTCCATTGCTTATGCTTCTCTACCATCTTCCTTAGTATCTTCTTGATATTCTTATTGGCGGCTTCTACGGCTCCATTTATTTGAGGCCGGTTGGATGTGGAATTCTTGTGTCTGATCTTGAAGGTCGCACACAGAGCTTTCATTAAGCCACTGTTGAGTTTGGAACTGTTATCATTGATGATTGATTCTGGAATCCCGAATCGGCAAACAATGCGGTCGCGGACAAAGTCTGCCACGACTTTCTTAGTCACTACTTTGTAAGATGTTACTTCAACCCATTTGGTAAAATAATCAATTGCCACTAGGATGAATCTGTGCTCATTGGAAGCAGCAAGTTCAATCGGTCTGATAACAATCATTCCTCATGCGGCGAACGACCATGGTGAGCTTGTTGCATTAAGCTCATTTGGAGGTACCTTTATCATGTCCATATGTATCTGACAGCAGTGGCATTTTCGGACATACTGGATGCAGTCTATTTCCATTGTCATCCAAAAGTAACCAGCATAGAGGATCTTCTTTGCTAAGACAAAACCATTCATATGCGGACCATAGGTCCCGACATGAATTTCCTCTGGCAATTTGGACACTTCCCTTGCGTCGACACACCTTAGTAATCCCAATCTGGAGTCCTCCTATACAGGATTCCTCCACTGTGAAATAAATTTTGGGACAACCTTCAAAGTGTGTGCTTTTGAGTAGCATTTCAAGTTCTGCGTATTCTTTTTTTGCCAAATATTCCTTGAAACCAAGGCTTTCTAACTGATTCCTCTTTGAAATGAGCATAGTAAGCCGGCTGATCATGGATCTTCACCAGAATTGGATCGATGAAGTTCATATCTGGATGTTGTATCATACATGATAAGGTGGCCAATGCATCGATAAAACCATTCTGGATTCTTGGAATATGCTGCAACTCTGTCTTCGTGAACCTCTTTCTCAATTCCTGCACATGGTGCAAATAAGGGAGTATCTTGGAATTCTTGGTTGCTCATTCTACCTGATGTATGAGCATGTCTGAATCCCCGATTACTATCAGCTCTTGAATGTTCATATCAATGGATATCTTGAGCCCCAAGATGCAGGCTTCATACTCGGCCATGTTATTGGTGCAAAGGAATCTGAGTTTGGCAGATTCCGGATAATGCTGGCCAGTTTCTGATACTAGGAATGCTCCTGTTCCAACTCTTTTGAAATTTGTTGCTCCGTCGAAAAACATCCTCCAACCATCATAGGACTCCACAATGTCTTCTCCTATTAATGATACCTTTTCGTCCAGAAAATACGTCTTTAGGGTCTCGTATTCTCCACCATAGGGTTTTTGGCCAGGTGATCTGCTAATGCTTGTCCCTTGACTGCTTTCTATGTCACGTAAACAATGTCGAATTCACTAAGTAGGATTTGCCACTTGGCTAGCTTGCCATTGGACATGGGCTTCTGAAAGATGTACTTCAATGGATCCATCCTTGATATGAGATACATAGTATAGGCACAGAAATAGTGCCTCAGCTTCTGAGCTGCCCAAGTCAAAGCACAGCAGGTGTGTTCCAACAGAGAATACTGGGCCTCGTATTGAGTGAACTTTATGCTAAAATAGTAGATGGCCTGCTCCTTTCTCCTTGTTTCATCATTTTGCTCTAGGACGCAACCAAAGGCACCATCTAACACTGCGATGTAGAGTAGCAACGGTCTACCTGGCTCAGGCGGAACCAAGATTGATGATGTTGATAAGTATTCCTTGATTCTGTCGAAAGCTTTCTGGCATTCATCAGTCCATTTGGTGGCAGCATCCTTCTTTAACATTTTGAAGATCGAATCACTGATAACTGTAGATTGGGCTATGAACCGACTGATGTAGTTAAATCTCCCCAAGAAGCTCATCACGTCTTCCTTGTTCCTTGGTGGTGGCAATTCTTGAATGGCTTTGATCTTTTGTGGATCCAGTTCTATTCCCCAACGACTCATAATGAACCCAAGCAATTTTCCAGCTGGAACCCTGAATGCACACTTTACGTCTTTTGAAAAACTTCCTCATTTTAGGTTGTATCTTCTTAGTCTATTGAAAAACTTCCTCAGATCTTCCATGTGATCAATGGATTTCTTGGATTTGATGATGACATCATACACATATACTTCGATCTCCTTGTGTATCATGTCATAAGAAATGATATTCATGGCCCTCATGTAGGTGGCCCCGGCATTCTTTAACCCAAACAGCATTATCTTGTAGCAATACATCCCCTACAGCGTAATGAAAGCCATTTTCCCGGCGTCCTCCTTATCCATCCAGATTTGATGATACCTAGTGAAACAATCTACAAATGATTGCAACTCGTGCTTGGCGCAATTGTCAATTAGGATATGTAAGTTTGGCAAGGGGAAGTCATCTTTTAGACTGGCCCGGTTGAGATCCCGGTAGTCGACACAAACTCTAAACTTCACGTCTTTCTTTGGCAGCGGCACAATATTGGATAAGCACGTTCGATTCTCCACTACCCCGAGAACCTTAGCTTTGACCTGCTTAGTGACATCTTCCTTGATTTTCAAACTCATAACTTGCTTGAATTTTCTAAGCTTCTACTTCACTAGCGGACAAGCTGCACCAGTAGGCAGTTTGTGATCCACAATAGATGTACTCAGACGATTCAAGTCATCATACGACCAGGCAAATATAGCCTCATACTCTCTTAGAAACTATGTGTACTCTTGTTTCTCTGATGGTGACAAATGAACACTGATGCGAGTTTCTTTAACATTTTCTACATCTCCCAAGTTAACAATTTTAGTTTCATCTATGTTAGACTTGGGTCTATTCTCGAAATTCTCAACTTCCCTAGCAATCTCTTCCGGTATATCATCTTCCTCTGAATCTATGTCTGTTTGTTGCGTTATCTCGTTGCATGTTACAGTCATTGATTCATCAAGATAAGTAATAGTAGTATTGTACAAGTAAAGTAATGAGAGAAAATAATAAGAGTAAGATTTATAAGAAAATTGAAATGCTCTGATAAATTCCATAAATGTTTTGAACATTGGAGCTCTTTCTTGCAAAAAATAAAATGTGAAAGGAAAGTAACAAGTAAAATAAAATAGTACATGGTTCTTGTTCAGCCTTGCTACCCCGAGGCACATCGGGCTCTGATGGTTCTGATGGCCCCGCTGTTGAGACATGCTCCTCTGCTTACTGCCTGTATGGATGGTCTTCCTCCCCCTCCTCCTCGAGAATGACACAGCAATACATCCTAATATTCTAGGAACAAATTCTTCATTGCTGCTAGGGATTCTTCTTCTTCTGACCCATAGATGACCTTGACCGGTTGGAAGGTCTGCTCCAAACTGGGTATCGACTGCTCCAATGGATAGTAAGGGCCACGCCAGGGTGGCGATCATTCGTTGAATTATTTCTAGTTCATATACCAATCTGAATATGGTGCCGTGCTTCTTGAGCTTGACGGGCTTAGTGATTCGTTGTAGATTCTTGCCAAGACCTTTGCCAAGTTCATACCCTCTCTAGTTTAGTGTGTTTGAAATTTTGTTATCCCACCACTTATCCTTATCGACGACATTGACTCGTTCGATGCGGTGGTAAGTTTCCCCGCCTATTCTTCTTCTTTCTCCAATTGCTAGGATGGTCTGGCGAGTGTATATGGGATTGCTACATTCGACGATGATAACCTCTTGGTGATTCCACTCAAACATCACTTCCTAGTGTAGTGTGGATGCCACGGCCCCGACGGCATGAATACACGGTCGTCCCAGCAATAGATTGTAAGATGCCGACACGTCTATCACTTGAAAGTCAACGTCAAACGAAGTGGGCCCCATTTACTAGCATAGGCTAATCTCCCCAATAGTGGACCTCTGAGAACCGTCGAAAGCTTTAACATTGATGGCCCCGTCCTTGATTTCATGCAACCCCTTTCCCAAGATCCTGACTGTTACCAACAGACAAATGATGAGACTGGACCCCCTATCGACCAAGATCCTGGTGATAAAATAATCTTCACACTGCACGGTCATGTGCAATGCCTTGCTGTGACTTAATCCCTCCGATGGCAGCTCATCTTCATGAAAAGAGATTTTGTGACTTTCCAATACCTGGCCTATCATGTTAGTCATCTCTCCACCGGTGATGTTGCTTGGTACATATGCCTCACTCAACACTCTTAACAAGGCATTCTTGTGTGTATCAGAACTCTATAGCAAAGCAAGGATAGAAATCTGTGCTTGTGTTTTGTTCACTTGATCAATGAGTGAGTATTCCTTCGCTTGTAACTTTCTCAGAGATCATCAAGCCCAATTTTAATGATGGTTTGTCGACCAGAGGTCCGCTTACTTGACTCCGCCAAGTGTTCTAGGGTGTAAACCCTGCCGGTCCTTGTCATACCCTATGCTGCAACTGCTTCACCGAACTTGACTCGGTTGTGTAGTCCCATGGTATGGATTTTGTGTGGAATGGTGTTACGGCTGTGATTGCTACCAAGATAGGAACTCTTACTTTGGAAGGTTATACAACAACTTCAAATAGATCAGGCGCCTTTGGGGACCCAAACTTGACCTCAATTGGTGTTGGCGTCTTCGCAGAGGCTGGTGTTTCAAACTCAAGTGGTATGGACATGTTCACCTCGGCATCTTCAGAAGGCTAAATCTGGACTACAATAAGACTAAGGGTGACTCTTGGTTTCTTTGGATCGTCACCTTCTGCGATCAAACCGATTGATCCTTTGGGATACCAATCATCATCTATTTCAATCATGTGAACACTTCCTCCCTTGTGGTATATTCGGAGAAGGGTCTTTTGCCAAGATGAAATTGTTGTCAATTAAAGCTTGGATATTATCCTTCAGGGAGCGATATTCATCAATGGTATGCCTCTTTATGCCAGAATGGTATGCATAGGTTTTATTTGGGTTGACCTATTGGGAAGAGTTTTCAGGGATTATAATAGGGATAGGGGTGACATAACCAATAGCTTCGAGTCTTTCATACAGCTAGTCGATTGGTCCAGCAATGGTAGTATACTATTTGGGAGGTCTGCGATCGAAATTTGGTCAGGGTCTAGGAAAGTTTTGGCGAGGGGGAGGTGATTGATAGTGGGCTTGGTTGACGTGTATGGGCTGGGAATATCTAGATGAAGTAGGTTGGTATGTAGGAGGTGGAGGTGATTGATAAGCAGGTGGTGGAGTTTGTTAGGAAGATGAGGGTGTTTGGTAATTTGGAGTGGGTTGATTTGTAAGTGGAGGCATTGGATAAGTTTGGTATTTATCAGGTGATTTGGTTCTCTGTGCAACCATTACGGTGACAACGTCCCTTTTCTTAGATGTACCACCAGACTGTAAAGCCTTATTGGTAGCTTGCAAGGCTTCAAAGTTCGTAACCATACCACTTTCGATACCTTCCTTGATCCTTTCTACTAGCTTGATGATGTTAGAAAATTTATGGTTCTCGATCAGCATCAGTCTTTTATAGTATTGTGGATCCTGAGCCTAGACAAAAAAGTTGTTCATTTGATTTTCCTGTAAAGCAGGTAGAACCTTTGCAACCTCTGATCTCCAACAAGTGGCATACTCGCGGAATATTTCTGTGGATTTCTTCTTTAAATTTTGAATGTAAAACACATCTGGTGCATTTTCCATATTGAACCTGAATCTGTCCATGAAGTCGGACGCCATACCTACCCAATTTGACCACTTCTTCGGGTCTTGGCTAATGAACCAAGACAGAGCATCTCCTTCCAGGCTCCTCATGAAAAGCTTCATGTGGATCTTCTCGTCTTTTCCCACTCCGACCAGCTTGTCGCAATATGTTCTCAAGTGAACCCTGGGATCCTCTCATCAAAATTTCAAACTTGTGAGGTTTGTACCCCTCATGCAATTCGACATCAGCCTGCATGCGTAGATCTTCTTAGTTTAGCCCCTCAATTCCCTTACTTCCTTCAGCGCCTTGAATTATGGTGGTAAACTTCTTAAGCTCTTCGGCCAGATTTTTGATGAGCAAGTCCTTATCATCGGACATGGGTGTGCTTGAGATGGTCCGGGTGGAGTGTGGCACGGTCTCTACATAGATGGAGGTGTTGTGATGGGTGTGGCAGTGGTCATTTATGGAGTTCAAAGGTTCCTGGACGGTCAGTGGAGCATTGTTGGGAGTGTGGCAAGTATTGCAGTGGTAGCGAGGAGCAGGTTTCTTTTGGATATTATGTGGAGGTATGGGGTTCTGAGTATTTGGGAAGGTAACTTCTATGGGTGGTGAGGAAAAATGACAGACTTGCTAAATTCTGGACTTGATCAAGCTCTTCTTGGAATTTCAGTAGTTTTTTTATATCTGAGAGGCATTTTCCTTGGGGACCATAGCACAACGAGTGACCTCTACCCGTTCAGCTGAGTTGTTTGA
This sequence comes from Nicotiana glauca, assembly GCA_026770625.1. Lineage (NCBI taxonomy): Eukaryota > Viridiplantae > Streptophyta > Magnoliopsida > Solanales > Solanaceae > Nicotiana > Nicotiana glauca. Next base: position 26,905 of record MU689160.1, on the reverse strand, counting down.
ATCTTCCATTCTTCTTTCTCTTTTGTGCCTGACAGGACTGGGAGGAGTAGTAGGTGGAAAGCCACTGGATCTTGTAAAATATGCTGATGCTCCCAAAGTTCATGAACTAACCTTTGTGTAGGGGAATAAACAAAAGCAAAAACAAAAAGGTAACAAATCAATAAGGATTACAAGGAAAAGATGTTGTGATGTTTAAACAAATAGTGTGAAAATATAAATCATGTCCTAATTTGGGAGCCTCATTGTGCCCGAGGTAGGCCTAGCGACAACTTGATTTGGAGAACTTATAATGCTAAATACCTCATTTTATTGATAAAAATAAGACGAATCCCAAAATTACACTAAAATAGAAGAAGATAAAAATGTTACTAATGGCCATCTGTCTTATTACATTTAAGCAGAAGAAAATGAATCCTAACTACTTGGTCCCAGAAGGACCTTCCCCAGACTCGGCATCTTTAGCTCCATCGAACAGCTTCACTAGCTCGCGAAGTCCTAGCAATAAGTAGGCTCTGGCCATGTGTCCACCTTTGTTTCCCTCAGCATTTTGGCAGTCCTCGATCCTCTTGATGAACTTCCTTTCCAACTCCACCAAACCCTGTTCCAAGTACCACAGTAGCTTGTTGGCACTAACAGCCAAGCATTTCCACTCTTCAATCAGCTTCTAGTTGTCTTCTTGAATTTCACAGTGCTTACTTTCGCATTCCCGAATCCTCTTGCACAGTTGGTTGTACTTAACCTATGCTTCAGCCTTTTCATTAATGATCCTATGACCTAGAACAAACCCGGGTTAACCCGAACAATTATGATTATCCTCCAGCAAGCTTGGATAGTATGGAGTATAACTAGAATGGTACGCGTCCGGCTCTATAGTGTCTCTTCACATGACAATTTTGCAGTGTCACATATGTTGGGCTTGGCACTTGTAAGGGCTGTCATCAGCTTGGAAATCAGCCCGGAAGTGACTCATCTTGTCGACTCTTGGTACAACCTGCTTCCTACCGGCCTGCCTCATGACTCGGAAAGGGACATAGGATAAGTTCCTCTCAAACTGATAAGTATTAGAAACGGTGCATCCTTGGATCGGGCAATGAATTCTTCAGTAGGAAACCATTCGAACATCCATTGTACTTGATTCTTCGTCAGATTTTAAAACAATTCTACCCATCTTTTGGTATCTTCTAGCTGAGCAAACATGTTGGGCATGTAGTTCATCCTCCTTGGCCGATGGAAGGCTATATGATCATCCCGACCCCTATAATGGATTTCCTGTCGGTACTCACCCTTTTGGAGGTGCTCAATGAGCCAGAGTTGGAGCAGCAAGTTGTAACCATCGAAATGTTTGGCTCCTTGTTTGCATTTCTCCATGGCTCAGTATATCTCGGCAATATTTATGGGCACTATGCTAAATGGTTTCCTGCTAATTCCTTCCATTAAGGTATTGGTGACCATGGCTAGTCGGGTATGGATCCTCTCTTTCTTCATAGAAATACTATCATCCCCAAGAAGCATAACATGAAGACAAAGGCCCTTCTATGGATAATCCCCAATGATGTGAGGGCGAACTCATCAGTATAAGTACGGTAAGATTTCCTATGACCGTACCTTTTGTACAAGTAGTCAAATGGAATGTACGACTCCTTCAAACATGTCAAGTCTGGATTCTTCTTTAGACCTATCATCTTGATAAAACCACTACCCTTGCGGTTTTCTTGCATTAACAAACCCGGAGTATCCGATGGTATACCAGCCAGTCCTCATATATCCTCAAGCAGGGGAGTCATCTCAATGTCTCCAAAGCGGAACACAGACCTATCACAATCCCAAAATAGAGTGGCAGCTTCTATGATTTTGTTGTTAGGTTGAATTTCTAGGAGAGAAGGTAGATTTCCTAGATATTTTCGGGCAAGATCTTGATCACTTGAATGAATATCTCTCACTAGCTTAACAATTTGGGGTGGATGTTGGTGACCATGTCGAATCTGGGGACCTCATGCCTCATTTCTGCAAGACAAAAATGTTAGACCCTTACCCCCACCAGACTCGACTATTAAATACCAATAATTGGCATAACAAGCATTTAATTCTCCAAATAAATGCACAAAATGTGGTAGCGTCCGTTTGGGTTTTGGAAAAACCCGGTGGACTTTGGACAAGGCTATCTTAAAAAGTTATTATGCGCACGGCATAACTGACTCGACTAGGTTTGACCATGATGCATGCACAATTAAATAGAGTAAGGTTTCTATGGGGTATTAGACTAGCACCCTTGAGTGGACAACTCAAGAGGGAAAGGCACGGAACCGACGACTATACCGTTGATCGACCGGTTTTACCGCAAATATGCCTTTGCCAAATTTAGGAGGTGATAATATCAAAAGGGCACAACCGCTGATTATAATCGTTGCTATGGTATTTTGTTAGGCACAAGTGGAATATGATGTTGAACATGCAGTTACAATAATTAACAAGTTGTCACGTATTTGCACGTTCATAAAGTAATAATTACAATAGTTTCTCATAATTTACAACAGTATTAAACGAAAGCGACAAAGGAAAGCATTAAGAGAAATAAGGAAAAGAAACAAAAAACCAAGTCAGTTTCGAGGTAAAAGAGGAAAAAAAAATACTTAAGGGCATTTAAACATATAAAGACATATACAAAAGCATAAATCACAAATAGCATGAAATGGTAAAAGCCTTAAAGAAGTCCCTAGCAGAGTTGCCATGTTATCGATGCCCCCTTTTTCTTGCGAAATTGGGTTTATGACATTTGGGCGGACAACTCGTTTCTTTTTGGGAATTGGGTTTGAATTGAAGAGTCGCCACCTAATGATTAGGTGCATTAGGACACTACAAAGAATTTTGATCTAGAAAACAGAGAATGGGCGAGGGCTTGAAATTATCTCGAGGGAAAGGTGTTAGCCACCCCTCAAGATCCACTACTGTGGTTCCCGGCCATGCTATAATTGTGACTTTAAGTGCAAACAATAAATAGACAATTAAGAGTTACAAATATGAGGAGGTTTGCACATAATTGTTGTGAATGATTACAGCTAAACGAAGTTGGAGAAATTGAAATTTGAGGGAAGAAGCAGCTTTAAAGATTTTGAATAAACGAGTAAAAAGAGGAAAATTTCACATAGTTATTACAAATTAAAAGTTGAAGTTTGAGAAAAGCAGTTGAAATTCTGAAATAAAGTAAACAAATAAGAGAAGGGGTCCTAGGTTTATACATATTATGGATCACTCCATACAACATTTGGTAACCATTGATACACGTGGTGTTATCGCGTGGTCATTATATCCATATCTACCATTTCCACCTCATTAAGGCATTAAACGTAGAACGGTTTCATTTTACTTATTGCATGCTATTACTCGTCCCAAATCCTATCAGTCCCAGTGGCATTTGGGACTACTAGTACTAAAGGGAAGAGAGATTTGGGTTTTTGTGGTTTTAAAAGGATAAAATTCTATGGCGACAATCAAAACACGTAGAGAATATATGGGGAAACACATAACAGTTAAAGGCTCAAACATGCCTCCTCCACTTAAATATAGATTGTTTAGCATGTCTTGCACATACTGGTTATGGTCTTAATTAAACTTAAAGGAAACGTGAGGCAAATTGATTTATTACATATTTCAGATAAAAAACCCGAATTAGACCTGCCTGCTGGTTGGAATTTAACGAAGTCTGATTCCATTAACTAATTCACCTTATGGTATGCCTAGGTGAAACTTGTAGGCATGATATCTAACAATGCAAGAGTGCACTAATTTTAAAGAAGAAGACTTGTTGGTTACAAAAAAAAAACATAAGTTCTGTAGATATTAAGCAATGCTATTTACCGATTTTAGACTTATATGCAAAATAGACGATTCAGATTAAGTTGATAGCTCCTATAGGCAAGCTTTCTAGGTGCTAAATGATTTTAATACGTTTACAGTCGAAATAAAAGTGCTGAAGTCTTATAAGCATGGTGTCTAGAACGGTGTTTGTTATTCAAACCTATAAATACATTTGCCTAGTAAAAGATGCAGATGCAAAATTTAGGAAGTCTTATAGGCATATTATCTATATTATATACAACATTTTAGAGATGACTTTGTACATGGTCTCTATATAATGCAGAAGTGTAGAAACTTATTGACATGGTTTCTATATGAAAATGCAGAACCTATAAATAAGATTTCTATATAAAATGCAGAACCTATAAATAGGATTTCTATATGGAAATGCAGAACAAATAGTCATGTTTTCTAGATAATACAGAAGTGCACAAATTTATAAGCATGGGTTTTATACAAAAATGTAGAATTTATAGACGTGGTTTCTATATGAAATGCGAAACCTATAAACATGATTTCTATATGGAAATACAGAAGTGAAAGCAGGACATGATTGCAGAAGTGTGTTACATTCCTATAAATATGATATCTACCCTTTTGCATGCATGATTTACCCTCCCCTTTTCACTACAAACCCAATAGTTATTACAAGATCATTACAGCCTGGAATGTAATAAGAAAAAGAAGTAAAATTACTAGAAAAATTAAAAAATTCTAACCAAGGAGAGCCTGATTCAGTATTCTGTCTAAAATGAACTCCAAAGATCAAATATAAAAAACTTTTCTCTTAATTGGGATGTATCAGAGCTCCTTAAGAGACTCAAGTAGACTCCGGGCAGTACTTACACCCAAATACATTGCAGAATTGAATTATAGTGCAGTGCGGAAGGGCCAACCCTCAAATGTCAAAGTTTGGAGGAAACTCAAAGTCCCAAAGCAAGGCTCATAGGAGGGGGCAAAACTTAGAAGCTAGGAGAGAGTGTAAGTGCAATAGAGGGGATTGTGGGGAAAGCCAAGACAGGCTGGTGCTCATACCCAGCAATTGAAGGTGCTAGCACACCCCGACAACCTGTTAGCCCCATTATTTAGGAGTTAGGATCCCTTAAAGGATCAAGTCCAGACATGAGCAGCAATTTGGAAGTTTCCATGTTCTAAACATTAACTCAAACACACAGAGGGGAATAGGGGTATAGGGATTCACAGCAGAAACATATGCAAAGAGAGCAACATACATATTTAACACTGAGCATAGACAGCAAAATAGACAGGATTGTAGAAGCTGTAAAATAAACACATTGGGATGTGGCTAAAAACTAAATTAGAACATGCCAGTTTCAGGAAAACAAGAAAATAAAGCAGTAGTCTTGTAAATCCAAATTGCAAGCAAATAGTCAGAAGATTTTAGAAGAGATCTACGAGATTATGTGTGTAAAAGTATTGAATTGAAAAGTTATGTAATTGAAAGTGTCTGGAAAGGTGTCCAATTCTAGGTCTATTGTGAGAAAGGAGTCTGGCCCTTTTATAGTGTAGAAGGCAAGCAGAATAAGGTAGGAGAATAATTTAAAAAATCAGTTGTCAATCAATTACGCAAGTTTCCCTTTAGTTAAGGGATTCTGATTTCAAAAGGGTAAAATAATTAAGGAAAGAGGTTGATCAAACACTTTTCCAAAGCGGTACAAGAAGGGTAAATACCTAGAGATTTATTTAATGAAAAAGTTTGATAACAAACGGTTTGTGAAAAATAAGGAAAGGCAATCAATCAACAACCAGTAAAATTAGCAATTGAAGATTTCATGCGAATGAACCAGGTCAGGATGATGGGAAAGATCTTGACTTTAAGGAAAATCAATACCAATCAATTAAACCTGATAGAGGATTCTGAATAAATCAAAAGTTGAAAACCTTTTTAGAACAAAGGATTCACCACACATATTAAACATACCGTCATACTCAAGAGCGAAGAACTGTCATACCATTCAATAGAAGAGTTTAGCATAGAAAAAGTTTAGTCATAAAGAAGTTCATGCTTAGTTTATAGACTCAGAATGAGTCTGAGAGATTCCAGGGTTCCAAAATCGAACCCTAGTCCAAACACAAGATCAAAACTCGCCAAAACCCCAAATCCTAGGGTTTGCAACTCAAATCAGATACAGAGACGAGGAGACAAATAATTGAAACAGGCTCAGAGGTCTCTTTCAGAGACTTATGAGAAAACAAACAGATATAATAGCAAGTTTGAAACAACAAAGTGAAGAAACTAATTTGGAGCACGGTGAAGGTAGAAAGAACATGTTTAAGAAAAACCTGGGACATAAACAAGTTCATAAGAGAGAAGAGGTAGTATAACACTCAAGAAAACAGTAGACGAAACATGTTTAAAGAGAACTCAAACGAGGTCCAGTAAAAAAGGCAAACAAAGAACTTAAGAACTTAGTAGGAGATACATACAGTAGGAGAACACAAAATACCAAAAAAGTATATCAACAAGACATATAGGAAAACACAGTAGGACGAACATGTAAGCATGGTGTAGAAACGCAGTAGAAAGACAATGCACATACGAACATATATAGTAGAAAAACATAAGAAAGTAGTTGAAACACATGCTTGAATAATATAAACAAAGAAATAGGAAAAGAAAAGTCAGAGAAAACATTTTGAGTTTTTAAGAAACCGTAAATCGAAGGGAAGTAATTTTCGAAAGAAATAATTGGGGAAAATGTTTAAGAATTCAAGTATAGCACATGCATATTATTGATTTAAGAAAACAAATAGAGAAAACCTCGAATAGCCAGGGTTTCAGAGGAACTCTAGAATGAGGAAGGCTTGGAAAAGGTCCGATCTAAGTCGGCTAAGGCAGAACCAGGCTCGAAATGCTTTGGATACGCCATAGCTAGGCCGGAGAAGCCATAGAATCTTGAATCGGAGAAGATCTGAACGGACACCAATGAGGGCATGCCTCTAAACTTCGAACACCAAGCGTTTAAGAGTGGAGGGAGGTGAATATATGCCATCCATGGCCTGAGAGGCCATGGATTCCAGTGAGATTATGGTTGAAAGTGGTGAGAGAGGCTATGGTTTCAAGAGCCTTCGAGAGATTTTGAGAGAGGAATGGAATTTATGGGCGACTGATAGAGTGAGAATGAGTAAGGGTTAGGGGTTTGGGTGAATTAAAATGGTAAGGGGAAATCGTGGCAGTTGATAAGATTGATTAACGACCTGGATTAAAAGAGGCTTGGGTCGGGCAGTTCTAAATGGGTTAAGGGTATTAAATTGGGTTGCTCCGGTTGGGATTCAAAATTGGGTCAATTAGGGGGGGGGGTCAATGTGGCTATAATCAAAATGTAATAGGGCTGCAATTGAAACGAAATGAGGCCAAATATTAAATAGCCAGTTTTTCCCTTTTATTTTATAAAAAATAGTAAAAATAATTTTGAAAGCAAATTAAAAGTACTGGATCAGTTAATAATATATAAATATTAATTTAAAAATATTTGAACCAATTCCATAATTATAGAATTCTATTTATTCTTAAAATAGGCTAAAATTACAATTACATGCAATTTATCCTTTAAAATACTAAATAAATTGTAAAAAATATATAAAAATTACCTTAGCTATATTTTGGCATAAATGTGGGAATAAAATAAATTATTCTCAGAAAATGCTAATTTTGGGAATAATTATTGATTTTGTAATGCTAAAAATGGACAATAAGTTGATTTAAAAATCTTTAAAAATTGGGAAAAATAATAAAATACTTGGGCATACTTATATATGCTATTTTGAAATTATTTGCAAGAAAAATACGTAGGGAGAATTGGTTATCAACAGAGTGCCCGAAGCCAAATCAATGTGGAAGTCAATATCCCTGTTGGGTGGTATACCCGAAAGGTCTGAAGGAAAAACCTCAGGAAACTCATGAACAACAGGCATAGAATCCATAGAAGGAACAACAACACTAGAATCACGAACATATGCCAAATAGGTCAAACACCCCTACGCGACCATATGCTGAGCCTTCATATACAAGATAACACTACAGGTAAAATGAACAAGAGTCCCTCTCCACTCTAAACAAGGCAACTCCGACAAGGCTAAGGTCACAGTATTGGCATGACAGTCCAAGATAGAATGGTAAGGTAATAACCAGTCCATCCCCAATATGACATTAAAATCAACCATATCCAAAAGTAACAAATCTACACGAGTCTCAAGACCCCCAATCACAACTATACATGAACGATGGATACGATCTACCACAATAGAATCACCTATCAGTTTAGACACATATACGAGAGCACTCAAGGAATCACTAGGCATGACCAGATACGCTGCAAAATAAGATGACACATAGGAGTGTATAGATCCTGGATCAAATAGAACTGAAGCATCTCTACTACAAACAATAATAGTACCTATGATAATTGCATCGGAAGCCTCAGCCTCAGGCCTGGCTTGAAGAGCATAACATCGGGGCTGGCCCCACCACTCTAAACTATATCTCTGGGATGACCTGCTGTTGGCTGGCCTCCACATCTAGCAGCTTGACCAAGCCTTGGCGGATCCAGACAAACAAAAAATAGTAAAGGCGAACCCATTGGTCTCCACTATCCCCATGTTTCTAAGAACCTCGTGATAGCTGTCTAAATAATCCTAGGGATATTCAGAAGATGCACCACTATAAGTGGTAGCGAAGAGCTTGGTGAACCTGCCCAATTTCCTCAAGGCATCAACAGACATAGCTGGCCCCTCTGCGGTCTGTGCCACAATACCAGGCTAAACTACATCAACCAGCTGAGCTGCTGGACTCTAAAATTGAGGAGCCATGTGCTCCGAAGTGCGAGTAATAGGACTCTAGGCTCCTCCTCCAACCTGAGAGACGGCTGGTGCTACAGGAAGCAAGTCTGCCTGGGCGACACTCTCTATAAGGCCCACTAGACGGACTAGAGGATCCTGAAGTACCGGGGTGTCGATGAACCCCTCTAGGACCTGAGCTGGCCCCACTAGTACTGACTGAGCCGGAACCTCCTCGTCAAACTCAACCTGAGGTTCTGCCGCTGGTGCTGCTGCTCGAGCTCTAAGCTGAGCTTTGCCTTTACCTCGGGCCCTAGCACGGCCTCGGCCTTTGCCCCTCAAAATAGCTGCTACTGGGCTCGGGCTGCTGGTCAGCTGATGAAGTGGTACGTGTTCTTGCCATCTGTTAGAGAACATAGTAGAAGTTTAATTAGCATTGAGAAACCAAATCGCACGACAAGAAAGAATAGATGTAAAGTTTTTTCCTAACTCTGTAGGCTCTAGGGATAAATATAGACATCTCCATACCAATCTATCAGACTCTAATAAGCTTGTCTGTGAATTGTGAGATCTAAGTAACCTAGAGCTCTGTTACCAACTAGTCACGATCCGAATTTCCCACCCTTAGGAGCCGTGAAGGCGCCTACTAGTGAAAGCTAGGCAAGCCAACCATTTGTATTATTTACCTTTCCCATTTTAATCCTTTAACAATTAAGAACCAACATCATATAAACAATGGAATTTAATAAGCAGAAGACTGAAATGTAATATTTTAATATTGATACCAATACCAATCCACAACATAAACTACCTGGAACTGGTGTCACAATTTCATAGTCTGTCTAGGAATACTACAATATGGGTCTGAAAATAAATATAACGGTGTCTCTGAAATACATAAAATAAAAAGAATGAAAGGATAGAAGGAGACGACAAGGCGTGTGAACGCCTGCAGGACAAACTCGGGTCTCCGAATGGACTAAAGGTAGCAACCCAAAGTTATGGTCTTTATACTCCAGTACCAGGATCTGCACAAAAGAGTGTAGAGTGTAGTATCAGCACAACCAACCCTATGTGCTGGTAAGTGCTTAGTCTAACCCCGGCGATGTGGTGATGAGGCTAGGACCAGACTACGAAATAAACATGTGTAGTTAAATCATATGCATCAGAAAATAAAGGCAAAACTTTACAATTAAAGATAGAAAGGGGGAATCATGCTGCGGGGAACAACAAGTAGCAGCTGAAACCAACAGTTAAATGTAAAGGACACCATAACTCCGTTATTAGTAGAAATCAGGAAATCAAAGACAAGTGGACGACATCACCCTTCATAATTTTACTCTCATCCTCACCATAAAATTTCATATAATTTGCACGACATCACCTTTTGTGCTTTTACCTCACATAATCATGGCACAACATGATCCATCATGCATTATCACTCATATAAAGGCACAGAATTGTACATCGTGCGACACAGCATCACCCTTCGTGCATTAACACTCTCTCACAAAAATCATGCACGGAATCACCCTTCGTGCTTTAACACTCTATCATAAATATCATGCACGACATCACCATTCGTTCTTTAACACTCTTCCTTACCCAAACAACAATCACAAAAAAATAAGGGCAGGGGAATCAATAAAATCACAATAAAATCCCTACAAGGGAACAATAGTACAACAATCATATCCTGGCAAGGGAAACAATATCAAAAGCAATAACATCCCAGCAAGGGAGATAACATTAAAACAACAACATCCCAGCAAGGGAGACAATATAATAATCCTCTTCTCTTTTTCACATTTTTTTCACAACTCAATTCACAACTTCAGCCAATGCTTTATAATGTTCAATTGCCAATAATACTTCCGCAAATCATTTTATAATTTGAGTCAACGCTATTCAATATTCAAATACCGATATTACTTCGACAAGTCTTGTTTAACCATAGAAATCATCACATAAGGCATGAACAATACAAACGGAGTAACATAAATAATAGTATAAGACTCATGGGCATGCTTGACACAAATGTATTGATAACGTCACCATGCCTATATGTCGTACTCAACAACTTACACAGCAAATAGGATACAACTCCTAATCCCTCAAGCTAAGGTTAGACCAAACACCTACCTCAATGCCACGAACACAATTCAAGCCTCAACTGCCGCTTTACCTCTTGATTCCACCACCAATTTGCTTGTACCTAGCCATAAGCTACTTAACTATATCAATAAATGCTAAATGAATAAATTATAATGTATGAAAATAGATTTTCTAAAGTTTTTCCCAAAAAGTCAAAAATCGACCCCGGGCCCACATGGTCAAAACCCGAGGTTCGAACTAAAATCCAACTACCCATTCACCCACGAACTCAAATGTATAATTTTTTTTTAAATCGGACCTAATCTCCAAATTCGAAAATCCTATATTCTACACAAAACACTCAATTTCCCCCATTAAAACCCTTTATTTTGAGTTAAAATCATGTAAAAAGATGGATTAGATTGAAAGAAATGAGTTAGAATTTACTTAAAAATGATTTGGAAAATTATTTGTCTTTGAAAAGTCACCCAAAGTAGTTTAGGTTTTGAAAAGGTTGTAAAAATGGATGAAAATGCGTCTAAGTCCCAATTAACTGGTCTCTGATGTCACAATTTCGACCAGGGTTCGCAATTGCAAACCCTTTCATGACCTGCATTCTTCGCAATTGCAAAGAGTATGTCGCATTTGCGAGGAACAGTCGCATTTGCGACTCTGGCTTCTTTCACATTTGCAATGAATTGGTCACATTTGAGATCAAGGAATGTCCAGGCAATCTTCACATTTGCGATCAAGGAATGCCCAGGCAATCTTCGAAGCCTACAGACCTGCAACATAACAACAATTTCCTAAGTCAAAATTTCACTCCGGGATCTATCAAAAACATACCCGAGCCCTCGGGGCTCCAAAACAAACATGCACATGAGTCCAAAAACATCATACTAACTTGCCCGTGCGATCAAATCATCAAAACAACATCAATAATTATGAATTTAGCATCAAAATCTCATCAACTCTTAAGTTCAACCGAAGGTCCGATTCACGTCATTTCAAGTTCGTTTCTTAGCAAATTTTATATGCTCAACTTAAATACCAAATAAGACTTGTAATGGGCTCCGGAACCAAAATACGAGCCCAATACCATCAAATTCAATTAAATTCAAATTTCCAAAAACTCTAGAAATTTCAGTTAAACAATGTCCTGCAAAAACTTCATTTCTCGGGCTTGGGACCTCGAAATTCGATTCTGGGCATACGCCCCAGTCCCATATTTTTCCTATGGACCCTTTGGACCATCAAATCATGGGTCCGGGTCTATTTACCCAATATGGACCGAAGTCAACCTTAATTCATTTTAAAAGAAAAATTCATCATTTTTTTATAGATTTTCACATAATGGCTTTTCGGATACACGCCTGGACTATGAAGACAAATCGAGGTAAGACAAAAAGGAGGTTTTAAGGCCTCGGAACACAAAATTTATTTCTAAAACAAGTGATGACCCAAACAATAATATATACAGAGAATGACATTTAACACGCGAATGAGGAATTAGGACTGAGAATATGATCCTAAAATTAAGGCAAACAACTCAAAACAACAAGAATATCCCTATAGACATGATTTCTAATATGAATCATAGCTCAAATGATCATACAAGTAGAGAAAGAACAGATATAATGAGGCATGAAAGCACCCAAGTTGTATAGTAAACTTAAATCTACCTGTGTAACGACCCGGACGGTCGTTTTAAGAATTTACATCTCGATCCCCTATTAACTACATTCCATGTGTTTGTTTATGCTATTGTGAGTTGCCGGGAGGATTTATTTGGAAATTCGAAGAGTTTTGGGACACTTAGTCCCTAAATGAGAGTTTAAGTTTTAGAATATTGATCATAGTCGGAAAAGTGTGAATTCTGCCTCTGAATGGAATTTTGTCGGTTACATCAGCTCTGTTGGGTGATTTTGGGTTTAGAAGCGTGTTCGGATTGTGTTTTAGAGTTCTGTAGCTTATTTAGGCTTGAAATGACAAAAGTTAAATTTTTGAAGTTTCCGGTTTGATAGTGAGATTTTGATATCGGGGTTGGAATGGAATTTTGGAAGTCGGAGTAGCTTTGTAGTATTGAATGTGATGTGTGTGTAAAATTTTAGGCCATTCGAGCGTTGTTTGGTAGACTTTTTTATCGAAAGTGTAATTTGAGAGTTTTGAAGTTCTTATGCTTGAATCTGGTGCTATTTGGTTGATTCGATGTTGTTTGAAGTGTTTTGAAGATTTGTATAAGTTTGAACACTAGTATTACACTTGTTTGTGCCTTTGGTTGAGGTCTCAACGGCCTCGGGGTAATTTTGGATTGTTGACGGAATGTTAGGAATTTGGAGTTGCAGCTGAAGGTTATGGCTGATGTCATAACCGTATCTGTGATTAAGAGGCCACAGGTGCAACTCCCGTAAATGCAGAATCAAGCTGCGAAAGTGGCCAAGAGGAAAAGAGCTAAAACCGCAGAAGCGGAAGGTGAACCGCACCTGCGGGACCGCAGATGCATATTTTGGGTCGTAGGTGCGGCGAAGGGGATTTAAGTGGAAATCGCAAAAGTGGTTCCCTTGACCGCATAAGAGGTCTCTCATATTTGGAAATTGCATCGCAGATGTGGATTTGCTGGGCAGAAAATAAGAATTTTGAGGGTTTAGTTTCAAAAGTTAGAAAATTAATTCAGAGCTCAGGAGATGGCGATTTTGGGAGGATTTTGAAGAGGAAATTAGTGAGTAACGATTCCTAATCCATTTATACTCGTATTCCTATAATCTAATCATAGTTTTGTCATTTAATTTCAAATTTGGGATGAAAATTTGGGGGAAAATTTGGAGAAAGTTCTTAGACTTAAATTTCGAGTTTCGATTGGGGATTCGACATTGGATTTGGATAATTTTGGTATGGTTAGACTCATGAGAGTGTGAGGATTATGAATATATAAATTTTTACCCGATTCCGATACGTGGGCCTGAGGGGCGTTTCGCTTATTTTACCTAATTTCGTGTATTAGCTTAGAATTTATTTGTAGAAATAGTTACTTGAAGTGTTATTTACATTAAGAAATTGAATTTAATAGATTTGGGACATTTGGAGTCGAGTACTTGTGGCAAGAGCGTGATTTCGAGTTGATTTTTGAGCCAGTTCTAGGTAAGTGGCATGCCTAACCTAGTGGGGGGAACTCCCCTTAGGATTTGGTATTGTTGATATTTGAAATACCTTGTACATGAGGTTAAAAGTGCGTACATGTGGTAATTGTTGAAAAGAAATCCGGTTTTCATTATGTAATTATAATTGTGTTTCTTTCCTGTTTATATTACTCACAATTTAAGCTTGCTGTTGGCTTAAGGAAGCATGTCTACTTGACTTAATTGCTTTATTTTCTCAAACTGCCTTATTTGGATTATGTGCAACATGCTAGGCTAAAATACCTTTTTTTTTACCTTGGTATGCAATTTTAATTGAATTGTGTATCCTTCGTGTTGTTGTAGTGTGTTTACTTTGGGACTACGAGACTGTATCCGGGAAGATCCCCCTGTATGTTTACTTTGGGACTATGGATTTGTGTTCCGAGAGATCCCTATGCACTTTTATATTGGAACTACGGGACTACACCCGATAGATTCCGCCAGTATTGGGTATTTACATTTGGGACTACGGATCGAGATTCCGACAGATCCCCGTGTATTATAAGTTGGACTACGGTACGGTATCCCGGGAGTACCCTGAGAGATCCCAGGTTGTTATATCTGTATTGAGTTGTATTCCTTTCCATGAGTACATTGTCTCTGTTATAGCTATTGTTGTTCTTGTTATCCCGTGTTACTTCTTATTGTTGCACTTGATTATACTGTCTTATCTTATACGATTATACCTTGTATTTCATTTAACCTCAGTAGGGCCTAGACCTTCCTCGTCACTACCCGACCGAGGTCAAGCTTGGCACTTATTAAGTACCGATGTGGTGTTCTCATTCCCTTTCTGCGTATGTTTTTCATGTGAATATCCAAGTACTCCCACTCAGTCTTATCACACTTGAGGCGAGGTGCTTGATGCCGTCCAAATCCACTACTAAAAAGTAAATGGACACAGTCGCATGCAATATAATTTACCCAACTATGAGTCGGGGTCGAATCCCATAGAGAACAATGTGTAGACGATTAGGAATGTAAGAAAATTATCACTTATCGCGCAATGCCAAACAATAAGAATTTAGTTTGAAAATGTTTATACCTAAATGCGAAAATGTAAACTAACCTAGAAAGCAAGTAAAATGATCAATGGCTACAAGTATGAATGCATTGGCAATTACTCTCAAGTAACGATCCAATGTATTTCATGATTTTACAAATATGAGCGAGTTTATGTTAATTAGTCACGGGTAATAATTCTTAATTAGCTTCTTCCGAATACTAACAAGACTTCCTAATTGAATTATTCCTAAAACAATTAAGAGATTAAGCATTCCCTAATTTGGCTACAAGTAGTTCAATCCTATTCATAAGTAGAATCTATAAAAAGAGGGTTAACGCCTCAAGTTCTTTTTAATTAATCTTTCCCAACCCCAAATTATCTTTTCCAAAATTAATTCGAAGTAAATGGGTGAGTCCTACGGTTAGCTAATCCCTTTGGAAACATTAAAGAACAAGAATAATTAAAGTAACAATAACTCACTTCATAAAAGAATAAAAGTCATTTAATACATAAGCACAACAAGGAATTTAATCCACACTTTAAATATGAGTATTTCCATAAACAAGATTCAAGCGTTGGAAATAAATACTACACACTTAAATATTCAATACAGAGCAAGGAAATGAAGAAATAAACATAAATGAGTGAGAAATCCTGAACCACAAGCTTGAAATCTTCAAAACTCAAGTGTGTATGCAAACCCTAGCTTCCAAAACTTGTTCTTCTCTTATGTGTGCTATTGAAAAATAAGCCAAAAGATCTGATACCTTACAAATGAGCCTAGTCGGGTATTAAATGGTTTGGGGATCAAAAATGTGAAATGCCATTTCTGCCCAGATTTACTTCATCACGATCGCGTGAAAAAATTACGATCGCGTAGGGTCACGTTTAGACGTTCTGCGATGGCGGTCCATCCTTTGCGGTCACGTAGAGTCACGTTTAGACATTCTATGATTGCGATCCATCTTTTGTGGTCACGTAGCATGAGCTTAAAGCCTTATGTGATCGCAGACCGAACATTGCGGTCGCGTAGAACATCATAGGCTAGTGCCCAATTTCTCAAGCGCGATCGTGTAAACACCATTGCGATCGCGATTCATATTTTTACAAACAAGTGCTATAGCGTTTTGAACTCTGCGATCGTGAAGAGTAACTGCCCAACAGTCATTTTTCATCATTTTGGCACAATTTGACTTGATTTATTCCATTTTTTCTCCAAATCACATGACACCTGAAAATTGCCAATAAACCTCAAAAAATATCCTAGTTTCCTACAAAAATTATGCAAAAATTTAAATATTAAGAGGAGATAAGTTGGTAAAATACCAACTTATCAAACCCCCAAACTTAAACTATTGCTTGTCCTCAAGCAATTCAAAAACTATGAACATCCTTCAATCAAATCATCTTTTACGCTCAATGGCAAATCAAATATCATTCAAAGTCAAAAAGGGCCACTTTAAGCACAATTTATTGACTTAGGTTGGTACCAATAATTAATCTAAGCCATCTGAATCACCAACCTTCACACATTTTATTTCCAATCAAATGCTCAAATACTATATTAATCAAAATAGCAATTAAGTCATGACGCTAAAGATTCAAAATTTGCCTCTCCATCACATTTGTTTCCCTTCGCTCATTCCTCCCAATTGAAAATGGGATTAAATTTACAACTCGAATTGCATATACCCTCACACTTTAAAAGAGAATCCCAAACTCACAAATTTTAATTCAAGACATCAATGGGATGACAAAAGGAAATGATCAACAATCTCTCTCTCAATGATATTCAAATGCACACAAGTAGTACCATAGGTTTGCCATTCATGTATTTCTCCACTAATGTAGACATACTTGGTTAAAAATCAATTAGGACTTAAAGGGTTGTGATTTAGGCTTTTGGTTAACGTAGGGCACAATTTGGTAAGAGTGACTCAAAACCTCCCTAAGCACTACACTTGTTTCACAATTAAAGTCCGCTTCCTTCAAGAATTTTTCCACCCTTTCTTCTCCTTTTTTTTGTATCACCTAGTCTCCCATTTATTCATACTTTCTCTTTCCTTTTTTTTAACAATACTTTTCACTTTTTGAGAAGCCTCCACATCATAACTTTTCCAACCTCCACACTTTTAGCCTATTTTCATACTTTACATTACTTAGGGAGGTACAGTGCCACAAGAGTGGCTTGTAACATGGTTGCCAAAGAAAAAGTTAGAAGGCTCAAAGGGGTTGAGTAGGGAAAATATGCACGGGTAGGAAAGTTAGGCATAATAATAGTACAAGGAAGGCCTAATATCATTTTTCAAACCAAGTTAATCTAGGATTTTGCCTTGAAGCACATTCCGGGCAAGTTCTAGACCACAAATGATGCAAAATAAGTTTCACAATTAAAGCTCACCACACATGGCACATGATAACTCAAGTGAAATGCAAATCCAAAATCCAATTGGAACCAATGAATCACAAGGGGGTCAGATGTAGCCTAAGAAGCTAATTAGTGAATCAAAGAGCCAAAATCAGAATCTAAAAGTCATAACAAGGAACCATACTCTAATCATTCAATTTCATCATTTTTTTTATTTTTTATTTTTTATTTTTTAGGATCAAAAATATCATATGCCAAATTTTAAATTATATTGGTACCAAACAAGTCACACGCTGTCTTATGGGCACAAGATTACACCCCAAAAACCAATTTATTCACAACTAGCTACTAAACTAACTACTATATATATATATATATATATATATATATATATATATATATATATATATATATATAAAAAAATTTAT
>MU689156.1:16816-30454 GCA_026770625.1 Nicotiana glauca | reverse complement strand
AAAATTGAAAATCGTTGAAGACTTGAAGACTTGAAGACTTGAATACTTCAATTCACCAACTTCACAATTTTTCACAAAATTTCAATAATAAAATAAGCAATTATAGGAGAGAAATTAGATATAGATTGAGAGAATTTGAGAGAGATTGATGAATTGGTGAGTAAAAATAAAAGAATGAGGGGATATTTATAGTTGAGAATTGGGAAAAAGTGTAATTATATAAAGTTTGGGGGCCAAATGGCTATTTTTTAACGTGTCAAACGGTCAAAATTAAAGGCCAACGGCTAGATTTTAAAAATCTGACTGTTGGTCTTTTATTTAATATTTTTTTTTAAAATAGCCGTTGGAGCCCGTTAGGCCCGTTAGGACCGGTCCAGGCCCGTCTGCCGGTCTCGGGCTCGTGGGCCTGAAAGAGAGAACCGGCCCGCCACGAGCTTTTTGCACCACCAGGAACCGGCCCGCCAGGACCGTTTAGCCTGTTAGGACTGCGGGCCCGGTCCGATCCCGATCCCAGCCCGGCCCACAGTACACCATTAATCTATGCTTAAGAAGTGCGTTGGGACTCCAGCTGAACAAGTAACTCCATTAATTCCAACGTCAACAGAAGAACAACTACCTCCAAACCTTAAGGACAAGGTTCTCATTGGGGAGGAAAGTATTGTGACGAATCCATTGGACCAAGTTACCGTGGAAGAGGTTGAAGCCCAGCAAAATAAGAGTGAAGTTGGGCCTGGGTCTGTTAGAAGAAGCCAACGAACAAAACAACCCAACATGCTTTTACAAGATTATGTGTTAAGTTAAAGGGAAGGAAGGCACATGTCAAGCAAAATAGAGGTTATCTATATCTGTTATATGTACAAGCAGTTTCAGAGTAAAGTTTCTGATTTCTCTTCCCAGTTTCTTCTAGTCTCCTCATCCCCCTTCTGGCTATTTCTATCATGTATCTTTCTTACAATCCTATTTTTAAATTCCTGTAATCTTCATTGTGAACATTCAGTTGTTATTAATCTACTGTTGGCTACTACTATTTTAAGTTGAATATTAGTTTGTTCCAGGTAATATGTTGAATTGTCTGACCATTTTATTTAAAAGTTTAATTTGTCAGAAAAATAAATTTCTATTTAGTTAATTAACGTTGAAAAATGAAAAAGAAAAGTTTTGTTGTGGGATGCAGGACTCCAGTGCAAACTTTCCCTTACGTCTATGCGTGCGCGAGCTGTATGTATTTCATATTTTCCAAGAGATGTTTTCTTTATTATTGTCAAAAACTAGATCTACATCAGGCTACTGTTCGAGATATTTATGAATTATGGCAATGTCAATTTAATTCTCTTCTTTTACTAGAAAATACTAGTGCGCCTTAGTGGATTAGTTTGAAGCTTTGGGGTCCTTTGGTTATCCAGTGGGATAGACAAGGATATTCTATGGGATTAGCTACTAACACTATTTTAAATAAAATCTATTCAACTACTAACCAATACCATAATAAAACATGGAATAAATATAATTTCATATTTTATCTCGAGATTAATATCTTTATTCAGAGTTAGTATCCTTATCTAATGATAATATCGCACGCAAAATGCCAAGAGTTTAAAAGAATTAAGTTGTTGAATTGAATTCTTCTGTCTTTTCTTTTGGGAAAGTGATGCATGCTTGAGAACTAACTGGACCAGCTAGGTGCAACACATTTGGCAATAGTTTCAATAATTCAATATCTAAATACTTACGTGTGTGTTATTGATCAATTATATATAGCTCATAATTGGTGATATAATTAGTAAAAGCAACGTAACATTTGTGAAAAATCGCCATCTTTGTGCCTCAGAGGCAAGACAAATGAATGAAGTGATAGAATACAAATAAGAATTGAAGGGGAACAAATAGGTTAGATCTTGGGAGGACAAGGAAGCAATGGTTCCCACTATTGTTTGTCCCCTTATATATGGAAAATGCACGGCCAAGAGATCTTAAAGGTTTTATCCTATTCTTTCAAACCCTTTGATTTGCGAAGGGTTTTTGGGTGCGTTTGGATACGAAAAATATTTTTCGTGGAAAACAAATAGTAGTCTTATTCATTTTTTGGTGTTTGGTATGCAAATTAAGAAAAATAACTTTTCAAAAGTATTCATAAATAATTTAGATACAATAAACATGAAGCCATAAACTTTCGAACCAACAACCTTTCGAACCCACAAATTTTACAAACTTCCGAACCGCTAAACTTTCGAAACCACAAACTTTCGAACCCGTAAACTTTATAATTTCTAAACCCCTAAACTTTCAAACACATAGACTTTCGAACTCATAAATTAGGAACTTGTAAAATTTCGAACCTTTAAACGAAAGATGAAAAACTAAAACTGAAAATATATAATTTTTTTTTCGGGGTGGGAAGGGGGGCTGGGCAGGGGAGGGGTGTGCACTAGAAAACAGAAATTTGAAATTACAAAAAAAAAAAAGTAAAAAAAAATTATGCGGGGTGGGTTTTGGGGGCAATGGGAGTAGGTTTGGCGGGGTAGAAAAACGAAAAAACAGAAATTCGAAATTACAAAAAAGTAAAAAAAATAATTCTTTTTTGCAGGGGGAGGGTAGCAAGTGCGTGGTGACGGAAAAAAACTAAAATTTGAAAAAAAGAAGCCTTTTTGGAAAGAGGGTGGTGGAGTGGATAGGCATGGGGTGGGGTTGGGTGGGTGAGTCTAGGTTGGGTTAGTGAGGGTGAAAAATAAGGTGAGAAGGAGTTTTGAAAAATATTTTTCCCTCTTTTATTGATATGGAAAACATTTTTCTCTAAGTGAAAGAAAATAAGTTCATCAGAAAAATATTTTCTAAAACATTTAGCCAACCTAATACGGGAATATGGAAATATTTTGGGAAAAGTGTTTTTCTTCCTACCAAACACGCCCAAAGTTTTGTCTCCTTTGGGTTGTAGATCTCGACTACAGCTTTGTGACATTTCATGTATGCGTTGTCGAATATTACATATCTTCCACGTTTGCCCTACAAATCTAGCTAACGTAACCCCCGATTCTCTTTTTTTCTATCAGAATGTATCTATGTAAGTTAGAGATTTGCTGCTTTATTTTGGCTAAATGATAATCATGTAATTAGGACAAGTAATATAATTAGCTTACGTAGTGTTCCTTATATATGATTATGAAGTATATGAACTCATCCATACAGCGTACGTTGAAACTTGAAACATAATGGAGTATAATTAACATATTTTAGTATTCTAAGCTTTAAATTGAGAGCAATTTATATAATACAACGTGGTATCCTAGCAGGCAGTAAAGAGCTTTGGTTCAAAACTGACCGTCGTCTGTAACGACCAAACCAGTCGTTTTGAGTATTTGCATTTCGCTCGGTTGTTTGAGGGTATGAGTAGCTCCGTATGATGTATTATGACTTATATAAATCGTCAGTTTTAATTTTCAAGTTATTCGGAAGTGATTTGGAAAATTTTTAATTTGAAAGGTTTGACCAAGTTTGGCTTTTTAGTATTTGACCTTAGAGTGGATTTCTGATTATTCCGTTAGCTCCATTGGGTGATTTTGGACTTAGAAGCACGTCCAGATTATGATTTGGAGGTCCGTAGTAGAATTTAGCTTGAAATGACGAAAATTGAAATTTTGAAAAGTTTGTTCGGGAGTGGACTTTTTGATATCGGGGTCGGATTCCGATTCCGTAGTTGCAGCAGGTCTGTAATGTCAAATGTGACCTGTGTGCAAAATTTGAGGTCAATCGGACGTGATTTGATAGGTTTCGACATTGGTTGTGAAAGTTTGAAATTTCAAAGTTCATTGATTTCGAATTGAGGTATGATTCGTCGTTTCGATGTTGTTATGTGTGTTTGAAGGCCTCGAGTAGGTCCGTGTTATGTTATTGTCACGATCCTAACCGACCCGATCGTGATGGCGCCTATCGTGAAACTAGGCCAACCGACACAACTCCCGAATTTAACCATTTAATCAATAACAATTATTTTTAAGCCTTTACTTAATCATACATTTCAAAATGTAAGTCTCAATGAAAAGTGCCGAATAAATACACAAGCTCGACATCGGGGTGTCGCAAGTCACGAGCATCTACTAAGGTCTGAACACAATTAAGAATCTAAAGATGTACTAAATATAGTCTAAGGAAGACAAGAGAGAGAAAAGCAGTGCTAAGAACGTCGGGTAGCTACCTTGCTAACTCCAATGACTCTGCCACTGAGCAATCAACATCGGCTATTGGGTTCAGAACTACATGAATCTGCACACAAGGTGCATGGAGTAATGTTAGTACGCCAACTCAGTAAGTAATAAAAATAAATAAAAGCTGAGTAGTAAGAAAACACGTAAGCCGTGTCATAATGCTACAACAAATGTAGTATATTTCTAAAATAGTACAGAAATCATTTACTTCATAAATCAAGCTCAGTTTCAGTAAAACCTTTTAAAGCAACTTTCAATAGTTTCAAACGAGTGATAAAAATAATGAGTAAAATAATAGAAGCGTAAATAGCCCTTCGGGAAAAATATATACCATAAACCACCCCTCGGGCATAATATCAACAGAACCAGCCCCTCGGGCTACCTCACAATCACTCGTAATCAGCCCCTCGGGCATAAAATGGATCAAGAACAGCCCCTCGGGCAACAATATCAAACAACAACAGCCCTCGGGCTACAACACATCACACACACTGGGTACCCGCGCTCACTGGAGGTGTACAGACTCCGGGAGGGACCCCTTAAGGCCTAAGCCCTATAATAAGCCATCTCGTGGCATAATCAACAAGGTTCTCGGCCTCAATCAATCACAAGCCACCTCATGGCGTAATAAATCTGGACCTCGGCCTCTTATATACCACAATTGGTACCACATGCTGCGGCGCGTAGCCCGATCCCACAGTATCCTCACAACACAGGCCCTCGGCCTTACTCAGTCAGAATCTCACAAGCCACACGGGCAACAGTAAAACAAGTACTCGGCTCAAAATCATTTATAAAATCAAAAGGGTTGAATAAAATCGAGTTACGAAAACAGTAAGAACATAGCATGACTGAGTATAAAAATTAAACCAAAACAGTGAGATAAAACAGTAATAAAAGCCTCTAAGGGTCTAAACAATCGTCACAAGACCCAGACACGTCATTTAGCCCCTAACACAATAATGTTTTCCAAGATATAAAAATATCAAATAGTTTTCAAGTAAAATACACGACTTAATAGTCGATGAGATGGACCAAGTTACAATCCCTAACAGTGCACGATCCCACGCTCGTCATCTAGCATGTGTGTCACCTCAAAGTAGCACAACGATGTGAAATCCAGAGTCATACCCTCAGAACAGTATTTACAATCATTACTTATCTCTATCCGGTCAAAATTCTAGCCCGCGATGCCTTTGCCTCTCGAATCGGCTTCCGGATGCTCCAAATCTAACCAAAATCAGTATATTATCATCAATATACGCTAAAGGAATAAATCCCAAGAGAAAATCATCAAATTAGCTCAAGAATCCCAAAATTGCTCAAACCCGTCCCCCGGGCCCACGTCTCAGAATCTGACCAAAGTCTCAAATACGATAACCCATTCAATTACGAGACTATCCATACTAGTTTCACTCAATTCCGACTCCGAATTGGCTTTCAAATCCCAAATATTCATTTTATGAAGTTCCACAATTTTTTCCAAATTTTCATCCTAAATCTCTACTCAAATGACCAACGTTATAATCATGTATTTTAGCCAAAATTGAGTTAGAATCACTTACCCCGATGGGTTTCTTGAAAATCCCTCGATAAATTGCCAAAATCCGAACTCTCTAGGTCAAAATATAAAATAAAATCACAAATCTCGTATCTATAGTGCACCTCTTCGGATTCCCATCACCGCTGACCGCAAAAAATCACCGCTGACCGCGGAAAAACAACCTCTGACCGCACTTCCGGTGGCTGCACAGACATGGCTTAGTATTTTGGCCACAACTTTCTTTACAGATGTTCAAATTATGATTTCATTACCTTTTTGGAAACTAGACACGAAGGGCTACAACTTTTGTTTTTGAATCATCTCAAAATTCCTTGTAGATCAAAAGATATAGGCTTCCGAAGTCGGACCAACGACCTGCACATTCTTCATGACCGTGGACCGCGGACCATTTTCCGCGACCGCAGTAAAACCACCGCCCCCAGCGGTGAAACTTCCACCCCAGCTGTAAATTTAAGCACCAGAACTCTTAGTTCTGTCAACTGTGTATACCGCGATCGCGAGATGACTTGTGAGATTGTGTAGAGCATTTTTAGGATCATTGCTTTTCTTCTTCGCGAACGCGATGGTACTCAGCGATCGCGATGCATTAAGTTGCCCAGTGGTTATAAAGTACTCTATTTCAAGGGTTCAACTATTTTTGTATTTCTAGAGCTATGAATCTCAGATTGAGGTGATTCGTGCAGCAATTTTTACCATATGAATTAGGATAAGTGTTCTCTACTCGGTCTTCGTTATATTCATGAATATATCTTCGATTTTAGCATTTGGTTGATGAATTTTAAAGAGGAAATTGGGGGTTTTGGCCTAAAGTTTCATAATATGAATTTTAATTTTTGAAATTCGATTTGGAATCCATATTGAGTGAAACTAGTATGGTTGGACTCGTAATTGAATGTGTTGTCAAATTTTGTGAGTTTTATTGGGTTCCGAGGCGCGGGCCCAGTTGTGATTTTTGGCTGGTTTTGGTTTTTGATTAAGGATTTGATCTTTATCATTTGAAATTATTTCCTTGGGATTTATTTGATGTATTTGAGTTGCTTTTGGCTAGTTTTGAGCCGGTCGGAGATCTTTATGCACATGATCGCATTTTTGAAGTTTCGCTTGGCTTGCTCGGTATTGGAGTTGGCTTGTTCGAGGTAAATAACTCTTCTAAACTTAGTTCTGAGGGTATGAAACCTCGAATTATGTGCTATGTGATTGGTGTTGAGGTGAGACACATGCTAGGTGACAGGCATGTGTGCGTGTGTGCGTGTGTGCGTGTGTGCGTTTACTGTGTGAATTGTGACTCCGCTATTTCTGTGGTACTATGTAGTTACCTGATCTTACATGTAATCATAAAATTTCTACATACTTGAACTATTGAGCAGTGATCCATGTTAGACACCATGTTTAGGTTTCATGCTCCACTGGGGTCATTTTTGATATTGAGTTGTTTGCTTTCATTGCTTTATATACTCAGTCATTGTGAGCACGTGATTTTTGCCCTAAGCAAATTATTTCCAAAATTCCAAATAAAATAATTTCTTTAGTATTTTACAATTTTTTGTGAATTTTGTGGTATTTTCTGGTAACTGTTGTATTTTTATTTGTGCATTTTTAAATCAAATGAAAATACAAAAAATACATGTAGCCTTTGTGTGGGATTTAATTTCATATTTTTAGTGTTAGTTAGCAGTTTAAAAAAATTGTTTACATATAAAGAAAATGACAAAAAAAAAACCTGTTGCACTTTTATTTTTAATTTGTGGAATTTGTTTTAGAAATTAGAAATTAGTTAATTGTGGGAATTAGATAATAGTAATATTAGAGTTAATTTGATATTGGATGATATTTGTTGTCATTTTAACAAAAAAAGAAAAAAGAAAATAATAATACAAAAAAAAGAGAGAAAACAAATTGAAAAGAAAAATTAAAAAATACAAAAGGGATGGGGCTGTCCATAAAGGGACGAATTGGCCAAATTGCACAGGCCCAAAATGGGATGTAATACACAAATAACCCTGAACCCAATCCAAACCAACCCGGTCCAGCCCCCTTAATGTCTAAACGATACCGTTTCATGGTCCTTGAATCATGACCGTTGGTTCTCATCAATCCAACGGTCCGGAACTAACTAGGTTTATTAATATAAAAGTGTCCTAAAATCCTCCCCCCTACCCCCCTTTTCCTTCGTCTCTAATCTCTCAAAAACAACCCCCAGTAATGCCGCCGTCGGCCACCTACCGGAAATCGCCTCACGACAGTTCCGGTTGCCCAAACGCCTCCACCTTCACACCATCAAACCCCCACGACCTCCCCACTCCAATCTCATGCCCACCTTCTTTCAAATCTAGCCCAGTTGCCTCGAATATTGATATTTTAGTTAAGAACCCTAGCCGCCTCCACAAGGTCTCCAGCGGCGGCGTCACCACCAAATGCCCCCACCAAACGCCCCCAAAATCACACCATAGACGCTCCTCCGCCTCCCCTTTCCATATTTACCGTCAATTTCATTCAAATGTCACCCAGACTATTCAAATATTAAAAACCCTAATTGCTCTCCCAACCTCCGGCGGCGGCGCCGCCATCTACAGTATACCAAACCTATACTCCACAACCCCCGGGCCACTCTAAGCCCTATTCTCCTGTTTAATGCACAAAAATCCACACTGAAGCTCTTCAAATTCATATCTAGGATCTGAGTCTTCTACGCCAAGGCCAAGTTCACTCGCACATGCATCCTTAGCATGTCACTAGCCCATACAGGATCACTTAAGTTTAGTAGTAAATTTCCCTTACTCTTCGTTTGAGTTATTACTTTCTTCCTCTGTTCTCCTTCTTTGATTCCTGTAATTTGTTCTTGTTATAGTAATTGTTGTTAGTTAGTTTAATTGTTTACTGAAAGAATTTGACATAGATATTAATTCAGCAAGTTGTTCTTTCATTTATTTCTATTTGATTTTTTTTGGGGTTTTCCTTGTATGCTCAAATATGATTCTGTGATTTAATTCCATGCCAGTACTTTCTGATTTTAGTTTAATTGTGTGTTGAATCTTTAATCGATGTTGTTTGAAGCCTGGTTTTAATGTCAAGTTCTTTATGATTGTTGCTGTAAGCCGGATTAATTGATAATTCTTCTAGTAATTCCACAATTTGATAATCTTTAGGCTTAGTTAAGTAAATGGTTTGGATATAGCTGTACTAAACTAGTAGTTTCAGGGGGCCTTCAGGGGCATTTTGGGTATTGAAAATAGGTTAATTTGTTAGACTAGTAAATTTCAGAATAAGTTAAGGGCTGTAAAGGTAATTCACTGGAGGAATCTGATAAATAACTGAATTAGGAAGCTACTAGAACTCTCTAGATAAGTCTCAAATGTGAAATTTTGATAGTTTAAGGGTGTAACTTGGAGCACAAGTCAGAAAATAAAGGGTGAAATAGAAATAAGTGAGGGACTATTAGGTAAAAGTTAAAAATCTGAAGCTGCACCTCATTGTGCCTATAAAATGCATTTCTTTGCCTTCATTTACAAGTTTTTGAGCTACAAATTCCCTCCCAAAAACCCTCTCCAGATCTGATCTAGTTTTTTGAATTCAAATTTCCTTCTAGCTGTAGTTCTATACAAAAAACCAAAACAAAAAAAAAAATAGAAAATTTCTAAAACATCCAAAAACAAAAACAAAAATGCAGTAAAAATCATAGAAAAGCACTATTCCATTGTATTTGTAGTGCAATTTCGAATTTCAGTATTTGCTTCTACTCTTATAGCTTGACTTCAACTTGCCGAAGCTCTTTTATGAAATCTGTGGGTCTGATTTGGGGTTGATTTGGGTTCAGTGAAGTTTGAGTGTTGGTTTGCTGTTTGCTATTGATTTTACAACTTTCCTGGTTGTATTTGAGTATAATTCTGGTTGAAATTTGATTTCACTGCTGCTTGAGCTCCATTTATTGATGGTGCTGTGTTTATTGTCGCTGACCTGTCCTGTTTCTCCTTGTATTTCGAAATCAGGTACACATTCTGAACTTGACATAATGTATCTTCATCCTGCTGGAATTATGAATTGAAATCAAAGCAAGTTGATGCTGTGGACTTGTGATTTAAATGAATTTGTTATTTGTTTAGATAGTTTTCTTATGGCTGATTATTAGATCATTGTAATTAGGATACCCTGAATTAATTTGAACTATATAGGACTGTATATGATGTTAATTGCCAGTATTATTGCATGCTTTTTGTGTAGTTTGTAGAGATTTTAGTCATTCACATGTGCTGATTTGTTCAAATAGTAGTGCGTAGAGGTTTTAATCATCTACAGGAACTGTAGTTTGCAGTTTGTACAAGTGTTCTGTTAATACCTTGACTTGTATTCAAATAGTATTGATTTAGAGTGACATGAATGTGTTTGCCATCAATGTTAACTTAGAATAATACAAATCAATCTTGTAGTTTAAAAGGAAAAAGAATGATTTTAGTAGTGACAAGTAAGGCATATTTGTTCGATGTTGTTCAGTTTTAATGAGGTTTGGCTTTGAAATTTATCCCAATCATCAACTCACTATACTTCATATTTTTACCCCAGCATGTGATTTTTTTTTTAAAAAAAGAAGTCTCAGAGCTTTTAAGTAAAGTTAACAAACTAGTTGACTGATTTTTGGAAATTGATTGACCACCTAATTCAATTTGGGCCTGGGCCACAGCCTGCGAATGGCTAATTTCAGCTACACGTCCATTTACAAGTTATGTTCTTTGGGCTTCTGTTGGAGCCCAACGCATGTTAGTTTAACCATTGATTAGTTGTATAAGGCTAATAATGTTGATTAATTAGGATTTCTTTTCTTTTCTAGACAAAAAAAATAAAAAAATAAAAAAACCTAGTTGCTTTAGTTTGCCTAGTAAAATAAACGAAATGAGCCTCGCCAAATAAATCGCATAAATTGCGGGGCCCTCGATAAATATTTATTAAAATATTTAGAAACTCGGGAGGACCGTTTAGCGAATTTCACGGTCTTCCCCAAAGATAATAAACGCGTAGTTGCTTTAGGTGCGTATTTTAATAAAATTACCTTCTTAAATACGGGCACATTGATGTGACCCAAATCCAAATCGCAATGGAGTCGAAATGTGTTGACAACCACGGATGCACTGGTGCAACGTGGTTCGAGACTCATTTTTACGACGTTGCAATTCTTATTAAAAATAAAAATAAAAGCGATTTATTAATAAAAGGCACATAGGTTAGAACATGTTTTAAAATCAGATAAAACCAAATACAACAGTTGAGCGACCGTGCTAGAACCACGGAATCCGGGAATGCCTAATACCTTCTCCCGGGTTAACAGAATTTCTTACTCGGAATTCTGGTTCGCGGATTGTTAACAGAGTCATAATTTCCTCGGTTCGGGATTCAACCGGTGACTTGGGACACCATTAATCTCCCAAGTAGCGACTCTGAATTATAATAATAAATTTCGTTCCGATTGTCCTTTAAATAGAAAAACTTCTTTGCGCCCTTGCGGGTGTATGTAGTATAAAAAGGAGGTGTGACAGCTCTGGCGACTTTGCTGGGGATAAGAACCCAGAACATTTTGTTCAGAGTTTAGAATTCGAGCTTAGATAAATTGTTGTATTTGGTAATATCAGATTTTCCTACATGTTTCATGCTTAATGTGCTAAATGTTTACCGTTTTGATATTATCTGAACTGTGCCGAAACCCTTCTCTTCTCACCTTCTAGGATGTGCTTACTGGTTGAGACTCCCTATTCTGTTAGTGTTAATACCTTAAAATAAGAAAGAGGCCGGAAAAGTTACTAAGCCGGATGACCTTTTGGTTCCCGGTACATAGCCCCCTCCTCTGCTCGAGTTGTCCGCTCGGGTACACAGTCTAGAACACATACCCAGATTTTGAACTTAGAATAACTTAACTCCATGCCGGATCCCTAGTAGGAGCGCTTATTTGCATCACGTGCATGTGACTTAGGGGACTCAACACAGGGGTTGAGTCCGTCTAGGACAGGTAACCGGATATGAAAAGACCACCATGATGCATTTTACATGCACTTACTTGTCTCGGGCCGGCATGCTGACCGACTTTTAAACATCGAAAATTTTGTGAAATTGAGAAAAAGAGAAAAAGAGAAAAAGAGAGAAATAGCAGTGTAAATAATTAATTATTTAGTTTTAGAAAAACCGATGCCCAAATGCTGTTGAAACTCAGCCGAAATTTCAAAAAAAAAAATGACAAAATGAAAATATTTTGTTTGTTTTACTAAAAGCAAAGAAAAAGAAAAGAGTCTTTATTTTAGTTTGGGAAAATAGGTTGTTTGTTGAAAATGAAAAAAAAAGAGAGTCGTTCTTTTGTCTGATTTTAAAAAAAAATAGAAAAGAAAAATAGTTTGTCTTGCCATGAAAAATGAAAATGAAAAGAAGAGAGTCTTGTTTTTTTTATAGTTTTTTAGTTTATTTTATTTGTTTATGAAATAAAAAAAATGAAAATGAAAAAGAGTCTTGCTTTTGAAAGTAATTTTGTTATTTGCTTATGAAATGCCAAAAATAAAAATGAAAAAAAAAGTCTTGTTTTAAAAGATAGCTACATCGGAAAAGATAAGGTTCCTTTAAGGCATAAATACTTGGTTGCCCCAAGTACTGTAGCTATACACAGATTTTTAGACTCTCTGAAGATACGAAGAACGGTTCACAACGCAGATCTGGCAAATGGTTTTTGCACCCCACACTTCATATACCATAGATATGGCCACATCGGAGGATTCAATAATCCGGAAAGCAAGATATGTTGTAATGATAACCGTCAAAAATGGGAAGAGCATAGGCGTGTTGCTTTCATGGTGGTTTTTCTGGGGCTTGTGGTATTTCCAAGGAAAGACGGAAATATTGACATAAAAATAGCCGGGGTCATCAGTACTCTAATGACTCAAGACAAAAGCACTCTCGCACCTATGATATTAGCCGATATCTTCCGTGCTCTTATAGCATGCAAGGCCGGGAAAGACTTCTTTGAGGGATACAATCTACTGTTACAAATGTGGATGATTGAGAATTTGTGCCATCGTCCTCAGTTTTTGAGCTACGGGTCTCCAGAGAAAACCTGAATAGAAGAGTTTTACACAAGGATTAAAGGTGTCAATCTGCCGGAGGGATTCATGGGTTGGATGATGATAGGCTATAATTACGTGTTTTAGTCGATTATTACACTCTAATTTACTGCACTTTAGTTGAGTTTGCGCTTTAATCGCTAGTGTTTTGCACTAATTGTGTGTTTTATGCCTTCTTGGTGTGATTTCAAGCTATATAGATGTTATGGAATGAATTTAAGTGATTTGAAGCTTTGAAGTCTGAGTAAAAGCTCAAGAAATTAAACCGGAATCGTGTTCGGGGGTCAAATTTGATATTGAGAACAAACGAAGACTCGATAAGGTATATTGTGCACTATCTAGTAAAATGGACATAGCTTTTTTCTCCGAACTCCATTTAGGCTCCATAATATATGGTTGGAAAGATAACTCAAGGGGCTACAACTTTTGATGTTTTGCATTTTTCCAAATTCAAAACGGAACAGGATTAAATGCCGCGGTTTTACTGCGACTACGGCAGAACCGCGACAGAAGGCATTCTTGGACGAATGAAGAATCTGAGAGGGTGTTTGGCCGCGGTTTGACCGCGACCGCACTAGAACCGCGGCCATCCAGGCCTAAAACTTGTCCTTTTTTGCGTAGGAGAAGGTATAAGTGTTTGGGCCCGACCCTACTTGGTATATATACATGAAAAAATATTATTTTTGAAAAGGGACATATTTTGGACACAAATTAGACCTAAGGAGGCAAGAGACACTACTTTAGGATTAGACAACACCCTTGGAGGCAAGAACACATTGGGAGCAAG